>OMKZ01019005.1:50855-54613 GCA_900302535.1 Neoniphon sammara
GGTGTAAGTATGAAGTTTCTGTCTTGAATTATTGTGTTCCAAGAATGTGTTGTTGAGAGAAAAGTTAAATTTCCATCTTTTTTTTTCATTTTAATTTTAATTTATTTAGTTTGTTATTTTGTTCTTTTGTTTTGTTTTCCCCCACTGGCATGCTGGGTAAGGGATGGCAGTGTCAGTCCATCTGTCCATCCATGCATATGTCCGTCTATTCAACCTCCAAGGCATCATATCTTGAAATGTTTTGGGCAGATTGCCATGAAATGTATAAAGAATATTCATGCTCCCCAAAGCCTGAGTTGAACCCTGTCAACTTCGGTGACCTCGTGACCTTTCCTCTAGTGCCACCCTCAGGCCAAACTGTACAAAGCTCATGCTCCCACCTCTGCACCAAGCCAGCGGGGTGCCAATGGCAGAGGGCATGTGCTTGCTTTTCTGCTCAGTTTCTTCATAGATTTCTATAGGGAAATTAATAAAAAGAAAACGCAGAATTTGTAGCTTTCTAATTCTATAGTAATGTTTGGATGATAGTTTTGTTGGTGTTGCTGTTTGTTTTTAAAACCTCAGAAACTGAATCAAATGAAAATACAGGTACTTCACACTATGCTTTAAAGCCAAAAAAGATGTACTGTGTTTTCTGCACACCTTTCCTATTAATTCATATTGCAGTGACAGAATAAATAACATTAATAGAGGCAAGTGTTCACAAGTCAGGACAACATGTATGGGAGATGAGGTGTGCAGGTGGTTGCTGTTGGCTTCATATTGCACTGATAGGAGTTGACAAGCTGGATACCAGCCAGCAAAAGGTGTGACTGTAGACAGTCCATCTGCAGCAGCCAGCACAAACGTGTCCTTGTGTATGGTATCAGTGAACAGTGTGAGTCCTAAAACCTAAATTTGGAAAACAATTTTAAGAAGAAAATCAAGGTATTCAAGATAACACGTCAAGTAAAACAAACTCCAACTCAAAATGATTAAACAGAAGAAACATAACTTTGTTTTCAGCCTGTTACTCCGTCTGTCAGTAGGATTTCTCACAAACTTATGAACAGATTCCATGAAATAGGCTGGATAGATACCATTGGCCTTGGGCCAAGGAACAATTGATCAGGTTTTGGTGGTGGGCCAGATCTGGGTTTCCACCATTTCTTAGCCACAGCTATAACAGTAAGAGAGACACATACTTTTTTTTTCATTTCCTAAGAGTATTTTTAGAGGGTCAGGAAATGAATTTAACTCAAAATTTAAGTGATAGAAATGATGTCCTCAGGTTAGTGGAGCAAGCTGGTTGAGGTTTGCACTCTCTGGATGCCCTCCAGTTTATTACTGGCAATTCATAGCTTATTGTTGTACTATTTATTATATAATAAAACAGCTATATATTGTGTTTGAACTATTTCTTTGATTGAGATTGTCACTAATGACATTTAGTCAAAAAAATAGCTTACAAAACATTGAATCTATTGTCAGTTATTTTTGTATACTATCTACTACTTATCTTTTAGATAAGTAGGGTCATTACATCCATGGGTCATTAACCCATGGATGTATATTCTATAATCAATACTACCATATGCCCTACGAGCCTCCTTGATTTTGTTTTGCATCAACCTCGTATGCCTGAAAGCTAAATAAGCCACAAAGTTTTAACCAGTAACAAAGTTTTAGCTATGCTACACTCTGCTTTTGAAATTTCCCCAATTTGTATTCAACCCTGTATCCTGTTTGCAAAACCTGTTTGTTGAGATAGTCCTTGTATTGACAATAAACAGCAGATCATGATTCAGCATGTCAGAAAACCCTGTATAGACCTGTCTTTTCCACTAGATGGTAGTCTATCTTTATATCCAGATCTACCAGGGGCTTTAAGATGTATCATCATCGCTCCTCATCCCCTCATTTTTCCTAGAGGGTATCATATCATATCATCGTTTTCTTCACAAATAGCCATTTGATCAATTAGAAATGTTTTCTCCGAACAACATACAGCAACTATACTGATTTATCTGAACTTGATGTATAGATGAAGAGTAGAGAATGGTATGGGTCATCTTATCCTTTGAGCACCTTTAACAAAATTAACATCAAATGAGATTTCAGCCATCATGAAATATTGCATTCGCTTTGCCAGTGATCTGACACTTGTCATTCAGCTAAAATATTTTGTCAATAGCTTGAACCAAATGGTACCAACATAATATAGTGACTGTTGAGATCATTTTCAAATTGAGGGCTGACAACCTCTAATGTGACAGTTGCATTAGAGGTTTTCAGGAAGCTTTTCAGGGGGAAAAAATAATGTTTTCTTAATCTGAATCCCGTTTACATTGCCCTTCTTCATTTGGAGATAATCAAATGTCTTCACTCTTGCTCCACTCTGCTCTTAATAATGGTAATCCTTTAAATGTGAGTGACTTATAACATCCTGTCAGAAGTGCAGAGACTGGCTTCCTTGATGTAGGAAGGAAGGAGCAATCAGGTAGTATTGATAATCGTGTGATACACATAGAACAATGATATTGATTACCCTCTAATAAATCTCAACCTGGGAATCAGTTTGCTTGAGCTGCAGATGCTTCAGTGTTCTTGAGGGACACATCAAATGAATGATCATCATAAAATGTCCGAGGTGTATAATGCTGAGGGAAGGGCTTTGCAAGGTGATAAAGAGTCCTTTGGCGAATGAGCAAGAGATCACGGAAGTTGAACCTCTTCCTGTAGCTAATTCTCTATAGATTTTCCATTTGTTTAAGTAGAGCACATCATATGCAAGAAATACAACATGAGATATCGTCTCTGTCAACTTCAAGGAAAACAGAATGAACTAATGGCCTCCTCATCCCTCGTGGGACTTTAATGAACAGCAATAAATCATTTTCCTCTTTTCAAGTTTCAATTATACCATATCATGATGTGGTTTATCTTATGTATCTATTACGCAATAAATGTGAGTTCGTAGAGCTGTCGTGTTTCTTTGGTGTGAACAGATGATATTGTAAGTTGGCATACATTATATATAACATTTTTTAGAAAATAAAAGAATGTATTACATTTACATAAGTACCTTGGCTGTGTGTATAATGAAATTGTATTTGCATTCTAGCTAAAAGACAGTTATGTTATATGTTGTCATAAATCATTATGCATTTTTAGAGATGAGTAAGTATTTCAAAGACACCTTATGTCATATCTAGCGAGAATGTATTCAATGAATTCTTAATGAATATCGCTGGCTACTGTCCATGAGCTCATGTATCCACATGGCTCAGGCTATACAGTAGGGTATTGACTTATTGGTCTAATAGCCCAGTGTATTTACATTCAGTGATCTCCAAATAATCCATCACCATATGTTACAATACAACAGAATATATATTGTACAAAAAAAAAAATCTAGCGTGGATAATATGCAGTTCTGAAGTTTGAATTATATTATTTTGTGCATGAATCTACAGTGAAGCCTTCTCGACCATGCACATGGTCTCTAAATGATAAACAAATAAATCAATGTCTGTGAAGCCTAGCTTTAACCTAAGATGGGGAACTTGACATGATTTATGTCTAGCTGGATGGGTTTCTATTACTATACTAACGTGAGCCACTGAGCACTCACAATTGATTGAGCAGTCATGATCTTAATTGATCCACATTGTTGGCACATTCAAAAATCCTCTGTCAGTTAAACTATTTACATGCTATTCATATACATACTTAAACAAATTACATGCTATTGGTACCTGAGACAAATCAAATTGGCG
>OMKZ01019005.1:54677-92177 GCA_900302535.1 Neoniphon sammara
GTGTGTGTGTGCGTGTGTGCGTGTGTGTGAGAGAGAGAGAGAGAGAGAGAGAGAGAGAGAGAGAGATAAGGTCATAAGTGGCACATTTGGATCACAGTAGCTTGTATAAATTGGCCACTAATCTTCATTTGTACAGACAACATTTGATCCCACGGGGAAGAAAAACACTTACCTGTGAGTCAATGGTTAATTCCTAGGAATATATTTAGGCTCTAACACCAAGCTTATAGATTTAAAGATTTAAATGGAAACTTATGGACCCAGTGAGGTGGGGTTCTATTGCAGTGTGTTTTATTGTTTCCCTCCCCACCGGTCATGCATGGTTTACTACTATACCACTAGCCTTTTGTAGGGAATTGGAACACAAAATTGGACAAAATAAAAGCAAACAGCAGACTACTGGGACCAATGTTTGTATAGTTGAGTTCTTTGCAAGCATTAGGAGCTGTCATACAAAATATGTTCATCGTGATATAAGAAGAATCTGACAGTAAACTTTAGTATCACAGTTGGAACCACAATATTGACAGGAGACTGGTGGGAAAGTTGTTATAGATGGCCCCTAAACAATATTGCCTGGTGTTGTGCAGAATCCCTGAACAGCAAAACAAGTTGCAAGGTTCTGATATTTTATTCCTGAGGGCTAGCATTTCATTTTTCACTCATATTCCAAATGTTCCTCTTATTTTATATTTGTAAGTGCAGGAAAATAAAGTTCTGTCTGTTGTTACCCCAATTCATATGATAATTGCATTTCAGACAAACAAAAGCAATATGCGCCATTGAGTTTGAAAGAAAGAATCGTTCAAAACTTCTAAACATCTCACAAGAGACCATTTGTTGTCCACGTGTAGGCTATCAGTTTCCTCAAAATGGAAGTAGTGTAATGGCTGGTGCTGCCCAGACCACCAAGAGTTCTTATGAAGACTGAAGGGCTGAGCTGGCAGGAACATTTCTGCTGGTAACAAATAAGGACTTTAATTGCTTTCAGTGAGGTCTCCAGGCACTTGTTAAAGACTGACAATTTAATTGGTCAAGGGGAGATTTATAGTCATATCTATTATGTTGTCATTTTGTTCAGGCCTGTATGTAATGAATCTGTTATAAATGTTGATTTCCCTCTGATACCCTTCACTTTCTGTTAATTCGTGATCTCTGTTCAACTGAAATGTTCCTACAGATACATATTCATTATTTGTCCATCATTCTTTGTGTTTTAATACTGTGGTATAAAATGAAGTTGCACTGACAAATACTTACGCACTGACTACTTTGATTGTGCACATAGTCTTCCTTATGCATGACGTCACGGTGTCACGCGTAGAGTCCAAAGCCTCGCTGTTTTTCACCGGAGTGGAGGACAGTCTAGCTGCGGATCAAACGCCGTTATTATGAGCACGTTTTTGCACCTCATAAAACTTCAAAAACAAGGAATGTATTTTCAAGCTTTGGGGATTTATCTTTCCAACGTGTAGAGAGATACATCCACTAGACATGACCTTCTATTAAAAGTTAGGTTAATTATTTAGTTTACTTGTGCTGACTGGTGTAGAGGTTTTACTGTGATTTCCACTTTCTGCTGTGGTGCGTGCGTGGAAAGTTTTGTCTGAACCCTCTGACAGCCTCTGTGTCGGATCCAGCCATCCACACTGTTTGCACCTTTTGCGGTTTGTGTGACAGAGCAGTGGAGAGACAGAGGAGTGGACGGGACAGCTCGAGTCACCAGAGACTGGAGTGGAAATTGTCTATCCTTAGCGCGCCCTTTTCTTTCTCACTTGTTTATTTTAATTGCCCTGGACGGTGTGTGCGCACGGACTATGTTTTAGCCGTATTCAGTGGAACTCTGCACGGGCGTTGGTTGGCTTCTACTTTTTGTGTGGATCTACAGAATGCATACTCACTTGACCACAGATGATGTGAAACGCGAAGCAGCCCGGATCTGTCTGAGAAGTTGACTTGATAATTTGTTTGAATCTTTGAGGCACCGCTCTAAACGTTAAATACCAATTTCTCAGAGCGCAATGATTTTAGCAACTCTTATCATTATATTGTCCCTTCTGGGTAAGTATTCAAACAGCTTATGTATTCATCTGTTGAATTTCGATGTCAAATTTCAAAACTGCCTCTGTTCCTTCCATATTTATAATTTAAATCCCATATCTTGTACTAAAAAGTGTGTGCGCAAAACGTTGGCACGCTCCGTGCCAAATGGACCGCGCGCTGTAGCGCACCGGAATGCAGATTGTTAATGCATGGAATCTTAAAATTAGTTCTTTATAAGCAACACTGTATTGATTATTCTTTTCTTTTTTCTTCTTTCTGAAGCATTTTTAGTCAAGTGTGATCTGGGCTACTAAGCCTCAATAAGTTTTTTGTCTTGTGCTCAATCACACTGTTTTATCTCTAACAAAATGAGCTTTAAAAGTAAGACTGAATTGCCTGAGTGGTAAGCATTGCTTGTACAACAACGACAAAAAAGTTAGCGGTATTAACTCAAATCTTTTTCCCCATCTAATTCTTTCAAATCCCAGATTCAATATTCACCTTGAAGGGTGACAGCAGCACACTGTCCCGGTCCAGCCGATTGGACTGTGTAAAGGCCAGCGAACAATGTTTAAAAGAGTATACCTGCAGCACCAAGTACCGGACGATGAGGCAGTGCGTGGCCGGGAGGGAGAGCAACTTCACAGCGGTCACCGGTCCCGAGGCGCAGGGCGAGTGCCGCAGCGCAATAGATGCCATGAAACAGAGTCCGCTGTATAACTGCAGGTGTAGAAGGGGAATGAAGAAGGAGAAAAATTGTCTCCGGATCTTTTGGAGTATATTCCAGAGTTTACAGGGTATGCACATGCTCTGATCCAAATCAAATTGTAGATATCAGTGAAGATGTCCAAAAAGTTTATTACTCCAAAATTAAGGCTGGCATGTTCTCAGAACACAGCTATGCAATATGTAATCCTCAAACTCTATATGAACCATGCAGTTATTTCAGTGTCTTATGCCAAGATGCTGTTGAAGTACATTAAGATTCTATATTTGTTCACCAGACCAGGTGCAATGAACCTTGTCCAAGGTCAACTTTATGTATATATAATATATTAATATTATAGGACTATAATCAGTTCCACAATCATTGGTCATTAACATTACTGTGTCAGTAACAATAATTAGAAATTTGGTGTGTTATATGTCAAAGTATATGAATACACACATCACACATACAACATCCAAACAATATTGATGATGTTTATCTTTCATATGCAGGCAATGACTTGCTGGAGGACTCTCCTTATGAACCAGTCAATAGTCGGCTCTCAGATATCTTCCGCTTGGCTCCCATTATATCAGGTAAGATGTTGTCTCTCTATCCCTGACATTCCTGGTTTTTAAGTTAGGACTTTTTGCAAAGTTAGGGCTCTGTGCATAGAGCCATTATTTTTGACTAACTCGTGCCTCAAAGCCAGCTTAAGCCACCACGTCACCACCACAAATCTGTCTCTGTTTGACAACCACCCTTTTCTATTGCTGTCTGGTTTCAGGCTGCAGTTTTCAACGCCCATTATCCATCACAAAAGCTTTTATCTGACACTTTGACCCACCGTACACAAAGCACAGTAATTTAGTATATTTCACTTTCAGCTCTCAAAGCAATAATGAGAGGTCTGGGTGTTTTTCCACTGTCAGAGTACTTGTGTTGGAAGTAGCAATTTGGAATCAGGCATTTACTTGCTAATTTTGAATGAACTATCTTTGTAGAGTGAGAGTCTGGGTTGTTTGTGGTGCTTGAGTTCCAAAAAATTGGTAGGGCTGCAGAAGGTGCTGAATGCCGAGATTACTAGAAAAAGTAAAGCTAAAGTTAAATTAATCAATGAAGAAAAATGGCTTGCCGTTGTTAGTCTAAAATCTATACGGGTCTGCAAAAGCCAGTAGGGTGCAGGTGGATTTGTTGAGGCCCATATTCAGTTTTGAGATTACAGAGAGCCCTATTAAACACAGGAGCAATTAACCATCTGTCTGTATTCTATTGCATGGATAGAGCTGGGGTTGCATGTGACAAGTGCAGCATCTCCTGGCATTGTTCGCTGAAGGGGCTTTCTGGCTGGAGGAGGACCTCTACTGCACTGGCCAGCTACCATTTTAGTGGAAAAAAAATTGTGATTCTCTCTCTCTCTCTCTCTCTCTCATAGACACACACACAACACTGCAACACTGTAGAGAACTTCTTTAAACAAGTTAATGGGTGCTACTTTTTTCAGTATATCCTATGAGCACATACTAGATTTTAGCAGCAGGGTGCACAACACGGTTTCAGCTGTTGAGAGTAGTGAGTTCTGGAGGCATTTGTCTACATTAACTGTCTTAGTATGCGATTGTAAGATTGACATCTTGGAACAGCTACTGTCACTTGTCATTTTGAATTGACCCTTCATCTCATCTCCTCAGTATTAAGTCAAACATTTCCATCTCTGAGCTTGTCTTCAAAAATGCCACACTAGTCTCTTGTCAAATTAAAATGCATTTTTATAAGCAAATGTGAGACCCTTAGCTGTTGAATAATCACATGGGTTAGTGTAAACCTTTGTTTTTGAAAGAACCAGTGGCTCAAATAAACTTTCTCAACCTCAACAAAGGATGTGAACAGCAGTCCACACAATTGCAAGACAATTGGGAAAGTGACCATGGTTCAGATGGCTTCTAGATAATGGGACATCTACTAAAAGACAGCAGAGAGTATGAAAGCCCCATGGAAGAAGCAGGTTCTGCAAAGTGGTTAGAGCTGTGCAGTTTTTTGCTCTTAATCTGGCAGATGTGCTGTGATAGGCTGACCAAACAAGGTGGTTAGGTTTAGGTATTAGGTTATAGTCAAGGCTAGGCAAAAGTTTAGTGTGGTTAGGGTTTGGGTAAAGATCTGGGAACAACTTTCATGTCTTGCCAGGAATATGGGTAGGAATAAATAAAATTAATAAATACAATATGCTGTAGAGCTGTTTTTCCACATGATGTCATTTATTTCATTTACTTGATTGGTTGATTACTTTGGTTTGTGCAACTTAGCTGACAGGATAGTTAGCAAGACAACCGTCCCCCAGAATGTTAAAATGTCACAAAAATGTTATGCAACCTCTGGCAAGTTTTCAAATCTCGATTAAGATATATTTTAGACTTTGCTTTGCTGCTAATGCTCTCTTTTATCAAAGTCAAGCCTTTTAGTGTCATTGACACTCTCCTCCCGTTTGAAGTTGGAAGACCCGGCAGCTTAATGTATGTTTATTTATTTATTTTTTTCCGTCTGCATTTGGACTATTGTAATAGATCTGTTGGAGTATTAGGGAGGAAATAGCAAGATAAATAGGGATGCAGGAAAGGAGCCGGAGCCGAGTAGCCAGTTTAATGTATAGCGGTGCGTAAATAGCCAAAGGCGACTCTAAGAAAGAAATCCACTTAATGGGATAGATATCAGGAATCCATTTGCCATAAGGTGACCTCATTCCTGTCCGCAACTAAGCCGAGCCTTGGGCAAGCCTCAGTGCAAAATTATGTACGAGTGAGGCAGTATAGCAAGATCTGTAAGTCCATACTGGATCTCACAGGTCAAATATTAAGAAACAATTCTCCCCAATTTCAATGGGGGAAAAGTAATCATTATTATTACACACACATTATCTATTATTGTGTAACAGTATATTATTTTTTAGTATATTAGATCTTATAAAACATGACGACTATGGAATTAGCTGGCACACCTACCCATTGACTGCTTTCAACCACTCTTCCTATCCTTTCCTTCAGAGATCTGATAGGATTAGGAATTTATTGCTTTTCCTAGTTGCCTCATATCTGTAAATACAATTACTGAAAATATATAACATGAGAGGAAACAATCTTGTTGAATCAAAGACACTGCATGTTATTCAGATGCAATCAATTCTTTTCCCCTCGTGTCAACAACTAGTATGACCCTCTCTGTTTTCAGTAGTGTGTTTAAGACACGGCGCTTCATCTATAGCCTCTACAGAAAGCTTGTCCAATGATGTGTTTATATCATCATTAATCCAAACTGAAAGGCGTGTGACATCCAGTTCAATAACTACTAGAATGAATTCCTCAGGAAGAGCTGAAATTAAATGCCGTGTCATTTATAAATCAATGAACAAGTGGCTCTGAGAGATGTAACACGATGCTGCTGTGCACACTGAGGGAAAGGTGGGACTCGCACTCAACAGATCTCTGTGTTTCTGCACTATATAACAAGATTTTCCCTACATAGATGAGCTAATGTTGTTAGCCTGGGTAGGAGTGGAAAAAATGAAGCTTAAGTAGAAAATCTGATTTCCAAGTTTCGTGGAGCACAACAGAAAAGACTGGAATCGAATTTAAGTGGAAAATTTTTAGCTTTTCAGCATGTGTAGAGAGAGTTGTATTCATAAACAGGACTGTGGCTCTATCAACTGTGCCTTTATCACATTCTGCATCTTGGAAAGTAGATATTGGGTTTTTGCCATTGAGATGCAGCTTTAAGTTTAAGTGGTGCATTATTGCAAGTAACTCTGAACAAGCATATCTTCTATATCTATTATATCTATCAAATCTTGAGCTACCATCATTAGAGTTTGTACATAGTCTGTGTGAAATTATAACTTTTCCAACAATGTAAAAAGACTTTGTTACTTCTCCAAAAGAACATTGCTTTATTTTTGTAGATGTGCTAATAACTGATGTAGAAGTTGGCATATCCTGTCATGAAATATACCTTTTGCCATAGCAGAGAATCACTATTCAGTCACTTTGAATTTATTAGAATGACCTCCTAAAATGACTGTATTTGTCATTAGAAAATACATTTATCATTCAAGTATATTTTTTAAAGTTTCTCATACTTGTGTATCTAAAACACAAAAGTTGTACTAGCGTGAACAAAGAAAGCTTGTTTATGAGCTAAAGACAAAAACTGCTCATTTCAGATGTACCTATAGTTTCTTGGTAATGTTACTTTAAAATCCCATAGCTACTTTACAGTCTATATGGTGGTTTATTTGCCTCTCTGAAGATGTTGATAAGCTACACAACCTACAGAGTTGAGCCTACAGTTACAAGCAAACAGAGTTAGAGAAATCTGCTTTGATCTGTTTTGTATTAGCAAATCTGACATCAGGGATGGTGATGATAGCACAAAAAAGGACTTGATACTTGAAGTGTACTCTTTCAGTGTGGCTGATCAGGTTTTAGTTTTGTTGCCTGTCATAAGCCCTATTTGGAAAGGATTAGCTGTCCAAATATAGGGTAGTGGTGTAATATAATCACTAATATTTGTAATTTTAGTCCAAATCTGCCATGTTAGCAACTTCTATGGACAGTAGATGCCTATGACACTACAAATTTTAGCCTCTTTTACCTGCTGTAACAGGCCAAGTAAAAATAACCTCAGGTCAAGCTAGTCCCATCTGATCTGACATCCCTGAGATCGTTGTCAGCCCGATTCCTGCCAAAGCCAGTTTTCTATGACAAACAACGATTGAAATGTCAAGATCAGACCCACAATTTCAGCCCTGGCCCAGTTGTGAGTTTTCTGTGCTCCATGTGGTTGTACTGTTGACAGTGGCCAACTGGTGTGACTGGTGACTGGTGTGTAGGGAAAGACTTGACCGGGGGGTACCTTTTAAGGCAATCTTCATTAATTTCTGACACAGACAAAAAGACATCCTCTAGTGAATATCTGCATATTTCAGCTGCCACACATCTGAAATAACTCTCCGTTAGTAAACAGCAACAAAGGGGCAGAGGTGAAGGCGGAAAAGGAAGTTTATGGGTAGAAATCAGACAAAGGACATGGGTAGGGGCTGAAGGACAGGGAGCCCAAACATTACAATACTATGTAGATATTATATCTGGAGGCATGCATAGTCAGGTATTGATGTAGAAACATATTTTGTGTAGTTATTAGTATAAACATTACTACATAAATGACTCTGTTACACAAACAAGCATCATCCAGTAACCCACTTCATCAAATGTGTACACACAGCGTCAAAAGGTTTCAAGAAAGGGCAACAACAATGAAAACTAGGTGATTCAGTGTATACTTACTGATGAATATGATAGATGTTAATTCATCTTTAGTTTACAGTGCTTTGAGTTTGAAAAGGTTTTTTAGTTTTTGATATCAAAAAGGGAACAGGAAACTGATGGCACTCTCTGCTGGAGCGCCCTGTCCAATGTTAATATTCAACTAGTATCAACTAGAGTATCAACTGTTGAATTTCACAATTGAGACAATGTAGACACTTAACTTCACATCAGTCTGTTCAATGTAAGTACTTAAAGAAGGGCGAGACAGGTGTCCTTTACCAGATACTATCCTTTCATGTATTTCTGAAATGCAATACATCATTTGGGAATTTACAACAGGGACTACTTTTTTGTTACCTGATGCAAGAGCATGTCAGCGTCACAGTTAATGAGTGATGTGTCAGTGCAGTGATACATGTGATTGTATCTCATTGTTCGGTCAATCAGCTGCTGATTGTTGGAGTAAAAACACAACCTTTCACAACAAAGCTTTTGCGTAAAACATACAACGCTAGAATGATTTGTCTGGTGAGCCATCTGAAA
The DNA here is from genome assembly GCA_900302535.1 of Neoniphon sammara. Classification (NCBI taxonomy): domain Eukaryota; kingdom Metazoa; phylum Chordata; class Actinopteri; order Holocentriformes; family Holocentridae; genus Neoniphon; species Neoniphon sammara. The sequence continues at coordinate 63,288 of OMKZ01019005.1, forward strand.
TAAAAACAATTAAACCTTGAAAGTGCTGCATTTAAATTGGACATTACCAGGTGAATAGGCTATCTGTGGACGTATCTTGACGCAGGGAGCATAAGACCTGCCTGAGACAGCAGTGGGAGCCAATGAGTTGCTCTCTGCTATTTCATACCTGTGTTGAATGCTAAATTTGTGATCCCACGTGGGAGATATCAGAGCTAGTTAAATATCATTTCTGATAGTGCCTGAAGTCTCAGGCATAGCATAATTGGAAAATGGATATAGGAACGTCCAATTGCTGTGTGGGTGGGGTTATTGTAATGAAATGTAATGTTTTATTGCTTTTTGGGTTCAACTGCATGTGTGTGTGTGTGTGTGTGTGTGTGTGCGCAGTGCTCCCGGCAATCTGAGGGTATGAAAGCTCTTCCACGAAGTAAATGATGACATTTTGAACACAATCAATCGTCATGATTGGAAAAAATAAATAAATAAATAAATAAATAAAAAGGAAAAAAAACAGTGATGTAATGATTATTGCTCTTGGTAAGGCGGATGGTCGCTCTAGCCGACACTGTCAAGCAGAGCACGTTTTGCAGTTAGCTTACATTGCATTCAGCTGATGTTTGACACTAAAGGAACTTGCAATAAGTCCTACAATGGTGTAGATTAAGTTCCTTTCAGTTTAGAATTGAAGATAAGGAGTAACTGCAATGCTGACTGGACAAAGTCAGCATTAGGGTTTTAAATTCCATACAGGGAACCACAGACAGACAGTGGGGGGAGCCTGCTACCATGCCCTGTTTTTTAATTTGTGTGTTTTTACTGTGACGTCAAGGTACAGTTTGATGTTAGGATGGTATAATGCCACAAATATAATGTCACAAATCTGTAGCTAATATTTCAAGTATTGGCTTCAGAGCGTTATGCATTCATCAAATTTGGTTTTTCATTCCTGAGGGTTAAAGCAACATTTTTGTGTTTTGAGTCCTAATGGCAATGTTTTTTGTGCTCTGGTTTGTTTTCGAGGGATCATTAAGAGAAAATTGATGCAAATTATATGAGATGAGGTCTAACCATAGTTGGGAGGAACCAGAAAACGGTTTGTTTAAAACCGTCTCGCTGTAATGATTGTTTTCGCCATTTGTGTTTTTAAATTAAAATACTGTCTTTTCCCCATATTTGTGCATACTTGATGGGGACTTGCTGTCAAGTGTCTCACTTGAGTAAATAAAATCAAGTGCCATATGTGAAAATGTAATTCCACACTAGCAAACACTGGCAAGTCCAGCTTCTGCTAGTTAGGAATTACATATTCTAACAAGTACATTATCAGCATAGGAAACAATTCCCACCATTTCTTCCAATTAATGCTGAAGAAATATATTACCAATGCAAACTGTTCCTCTGGCAATATGCTGTTGTTTATAAATGCCACTGGCCTGCTGCATTAAATGACTTTTGCAGCTTTCACAAGTCTACACAAGTCTAAATCATTATTTGCTAATCCTTTTTCAAATTCTCCAGCAGTGCAACAAGTAGGCCCACATGCTCATGCTGTCTTCTTTGTAAATACACATGCCATCCTTCAGCACTACTGCAGACTGATGTTCTGCTACTGACAAATAACTATTTTTTCTTGTTTGTCATTACCTTGATCTCTTCAGCAGCACCTTGAATATGTTCTTCACAAATCAGAAGTGCAACAAGATTTGAGGTGTAAGATGTGGATAAAGATAGCATGGTTCCAATTATCACATAATGTCAAATCCTTTTCCCTTATAATTTTAGAATTAATTATTCCACCTGTGGCCCCCCAGCAAGCAGTGCTATTTTCAATCTTGTCACACCACAGTCTGACTCCTCCTTCATTAAAACGCAGAACCTTTTAGAGTGTCATCATGAATGCATTGATTGAATCCTTTTTCACTGGTCATGGACTCTCATCATTTTATGGTGACCACTCGGGCTTAAATGTAATGTGTAGGAGTATTTTGACAAATTTCATGTAGTGTCCAATTGAAATAAATGCAACCTTTGCATTTCACATTTTACATGTTTAATGCTTATTTTGAATGCTGAATGCCCACACAAGAAATCCTAGTCTTGGTGATTATTGCCAGCTTAACATATTTAGCATTTGTGGATTCTTTGGGAGTCTCAAAAGTGTCTGCGCAAATGAATAGAAACTGACAAAATATGTTTACAATCAACATTGCAAACTGTGCAGCTGTGCACTGTGCATCAAAATCAGCATGAATCCAATCAGTTCATGCTGACTCTTTTTTGTTCAAAATAGTCACAGAAAATGGCCCTTTGAAAAAAAAACAAATAGCAGGCAAACCTTTTTATCAGCCTTTCTACTGAATATAATTACATGCACAGCTTCTTTGTGACCAAGAAATATGCCAGTGTAAATCATAGTTAGTAAGATGCAGAATAGACTACACGCATAACATATTAACATGATTAAAATGTATTAACAAGGCCAACATATCCAGAGATAATGTACTGTTGAAGACCCTAACTTCTTAATGTACAGTATATCTATATGTAGTCATACCTTTCTTGTCTTAGGATCAAATCTCTTCAGTCTCTTCTCATCTTATATTATCTTGAAGATAAATAAAGGACATTTTAACTGCTTTATTTAACAATTAAACTTAACCATTTTAACTATCATGTGTTTATTTCAAATCAATGAAATAAATTCAACCTGATCAAAGCTGACTCAAATCAGTGAGGTTCGGTGAAGCTCTTTTTCAACTTCCGAAGAAACAGCAAAGAACCTTTTTATCCCAAAATAATTGTTAGTTGTGAAGAGTTCCAGGTCAATTCCTTTGCCCTACAGAAGGGGAAAAAAACACCTCTTGAAGATCCTTTTTCTTTCAAAGGGAGATTTTCAAGTCACTGCAGTTGACCTGTGTGCCTCTGCAGTCAGAGCTACTGACTCATTCACACACCTTGTTTTAGAGTCAGCATGGGTTCAAATCCAGCTGACTGCTCTTTCTTCTCCCTTATCTGTTCAACACAGCTGCAAGAAATGTAACTTTGGAAGAAAGAAAGAAAGAAAGAAAGAAAGGTCTTTGTTGAAATGGTTAATATCTGTAGAATAACTAGAGTGATCCCTGACAGTTGACTGTACATATGAGTTTTTCACCTTTTTTTACCTAAATGATAAAATAATGGAATCAACTCAAATTAGGCTAATTAACTATCCATCGAACGACCAAAAAACACTCTCATCCAAAAACTTTTCATGGGTGCATAACATTTTAATTTGAGCCTTTTCCCCAATCAGACCTGTTGAAAAAGCTTTTACTTTGTCACATGAAATGCAGTCAGCTGTGTGGCTCAGCAGTGAACATTCCAGACCTCAGCATATACTGGTGTTTCGTAACCAGCGTGGGTTTCAAACAAGCCTACTATTTCTGATTCCTTTGTACTCCTCTCTGTTTAACACGGGCAAAAGAAATGTGGTTTTAGAAGAAAGGAATGTGTCATTTGTAACCGTTGTCAGTATAAATAAAACATTTAGCGGGACACTGAGGTTTACAGGTAAGAGTTTTCCTGAACAGTTTATAAGTTAAGTGGTCTAACATTAATATTGAGAATAAACAGTTCTAATTTCAACTGTAAATCTTATACATCCAATAGCATTACACTTGTATAGGATGACCAAAATTAGACCGTCTAGAAATACTATAGTGGTTCGGACCCCATCTCTAAATATCCCACTGTTACCCAGGGATCATTTCCTGCTGGGCCATCTTTCCCATACCTCTTCAGCTTTTTGATTTTTTGTTGTCCTGCTGTCTCAAAGGAAAAAAAGGAAAATGATCTGTCTTCCCTATCTCATTTTGGAGAAAAGCATTTATTTAGATTAGAAGAGTTCAATATAGCACCCTTGTTGACTTCCAAAAAATGACCAAAGACCCCTCATTTCTAAACAAAATTCTTGGGTGGAATAAGTTCCAGCTAGAACCGTTTTCCCTACAAATGTCTACTAAAAAAAAACCTTTCCTTACAAAAATAAGGTTTTTCAAATGAAGAAAAAAATAGTAAGAGTGCACCATTCTCTGCCCCTCATCATCTCCTGCTTCTGACATCGCTGTGACATCTTGAAGTTCTCAGTTTACCACGACAGCTTAGAGGACTTTGCTCAAATCTCAAGTTTCAGAGTGACAGATTTCAGGAGCTTCATCAGCCACTCCTGCCAGGTCCTCCATTGAAAGCAGCCGCTCACACAGAGGGAAACACTCGAGCACTGGGCCTGACACTGAGACCAGTATCTTTGACCGCTGCTTCTCTGAGGTGCAGTGATTTCAGCCCAGTCAATCTTTAGCTCCTGAGGGGTCTTAAGAACTGAGTCAGTGAGCAAGAGACAGCTTAGCATGATGATTCTCCAGTGAACAGAGGTTGCCGCTCTCAAGAGTAATTCAGGTTCAGGTTCTAGTTGCCTGAAGCAACAGATAAATCCTCAGGAGTATTTGTCTTCTTTGCCTGGCAAGGCCTTAGTTTGACCTGTGCATACTGTATGAGAGCAAAGTGCTGGAGTTCAGTATCACAGTGGCCGACAGTAGAAGAGTTATTTTAAGTTAGCTGATGATTTCTTTTACACAAGACTGCTTTAAGCCACATCAGCGAAGCATCACATGCAGCTTCTCTTTTGTTTTTGATCTGCCCCTCTGTAACAGCAGAATAACTAAATTTCTTCTAAGTGAGTGAACTCAAGGGAGTTCAAAGACCAAGAAGATGTGTAAAGTTGTGGATTTGCAATTTGGAAATTCAATTAGATGCAGCTTTGGCAACTTTACCTCTTTAAGCAACATTATTCCAGGTCTTTAATATCTGCAGAGTCATTTGTTAGTGTAATCAAACAGGTCCATGAATTGCAATGCCTTAAGCTGATGCAATAATTCAACCAGGTGAAATGGCAGAACATTAAGCGCTGTTCATTTTTACAGTCCATAAATTACAGTACATAAAACAGTCTCTATTTTTCCTTATCATTTTATTTTGTACTTAATATACACAAATATGAAAATCTAAAGAATAGTATGACAAGTACCAGATCTAACAGGAATCTAACAAGCTGCACATACTAGAAACAGAGGAAAGGAAGATGATGCAAAAAACACATACCAAATACAAATAAAGAAATTAATAAATAGACATAATAACATAACACAAAGAAAAAACTAAGTGACAGGAATACCAAGGATACCAGTTTACCATAAATGTAAATTAAGTTGTGACCTCCCAATAAAAATAATACATAATATTTACATGTACCTACTTGTAACTTTGTATATTTGTAAGTTATGTCTATAGTGTTTATACGCCATATCTATATATTTTTTCCTTTATTTTTTTCCCCTTAAAACACTTTTGAGCAGTATTTGAGCATAATTGTGTAATTGGTTATCAGTTGCCTTATGGACTGCCTTTGGGAGAGACCATATGTGCCATCTGCAGGGCACTTTTTAATTTAAGTATCACGCATCATGTGTGCATCAACTTTTTAGCAGGTGTGACACCAGTGTGCAGCACTGCATGCTGGGCAGTTATACCTCTGCAGCATGTTGTTAGACTTAAATAGTATATGATGTTGTTGCACAAGGTGAATTGTATTTTAACCACCAAGGAAAACACTCCTCCACAAAATCGGTATACAGCCAGTCTTTATAGCAAGTTCAAGTAGACTGAGGTGAAGGAAATGCTTCAGTCTCTTTCAAAGACGAATCACAGAGGTGCTGATAGCAGCTGACCTGCTCTGCTTGTCTCATTTCATCCGCGCAGACCTTTTCTGTGACCCATGTACATGACATGCATGTGGAACAAGTCATATAGACCACAACTACACAGAGATATGAGGCAGGACTTCAGTAAGGCTGGTCTGCTAGTGAGAGATGAAAAAATACCATACTGTGATCACAAAAAAGAGAAAGCTATGTTTGTTAAAATGTATTTATGAGGGTTAAATGTTCCACAAAATGAGTGTAGAATTTACACAATCCCATCATTCCACACAAACATCATTACTGGGAATTCAAAGTTTTCTGAAACGTTCCCAAAAAATAACTTGAAAAAATATTTTTCTAAGTAAGATCCAGACAAACAGCTAATCCACCAAGCTTTCATGTTGTGAATCTTCATAATTGTTTGTACAGACTTTTGCAAGTAATGTAAATTAATTGCACTGTGGGGTTGTGCAGACTTGCTTCTCTACGCTGAAGAAGCATATAGCAAGAAATAAAAATGGCAACTCTGATTTGTTGAGCATTAGCAGTATCATGTACATTATGTACTGTACCATAGACAGAATATCATTATTGGTAAGATTAATCATGCTGAAAATCTAAGCTGGCGAATACTGTGTGGAGCAGTAACAGCAAGGCAGAGATAAGCAAGAGAGGAATTTGTACACACACACACACACACACACACACACACACACTTAACTCACTCACTCACTGTTCTCTGCCAGTCAGACATAATGTATGAGGGTTATTAGAAAATGAGGGCTCGGGCACAGCAGCCTGCAGAATAAGTGTAGAAATCCCTCAAACAGATGAGCCTACCTGATGGCTCAGCCCTGACAGGTTGTGTGGAGTGAGCCAAGTGGAAATGCAACTGTGAGTGACATAAGTCATAGGTAATCATGACTTTGAGATGAGAAAATAAAAAACGCTATAGGCTGTAAGTGACACAGGATAATGTTTTCAGTCAGGAATAGAGCCATTTGGACCCTATCTAACCATCTTGCATCTACATGCACAGACACATGCGTGCGCACACATGTACACCTTCTTGTTCACACAGCACAAACTTACACATACACAAACCACCACGCACACATATAGTAGACATACATTCAGAACCACAGGCATTCTTAAAATTCAATGCATCTCGAAGGCTGGCTGTGCCTCAGGCTGTCCTTACATCTCCTACATTGATATACAGTTCCATAAATACAGGGCCATGCCTTAAACTGCTAATGCTTGGATATAGGAAGCCAAAATCCCCCAGGGTAAAATGACTTGGCAACTGCTGATGGTGGAACCGTAAATGGGCAGTTATATTTATAATTAGCCCCGGCTGAATATCGCCACATTGCTGGGTCCCCACATATCTGACTGGGGGGAATTGCCAGCAGACCTACATATGATACAGTAATGCTTTACTGCCTCAACTAAAGATGCAGCAATAGTATGCCATTCAACCACCACTGCTGCCAACATCAGCCTGTATAAAGGGAGTGAGCCAGAAAGAGAAAAATGACAGAACTTTGTCTTCTTATAGACAACAACAATAAATAACCAGTTCAATGACTGCAACAACAGGCCAAGCAAGCAGCAATTTACATGGACTACAACATTTAAGCATGTTATAGCCTATGGGATCTTCCTGTTGAGCAACTCAAAACCCTGATGCAGGCCAAAAGGCCAGCAATATATTAACTGCATTTTCACATGAGCAGCACAGCACAATGAAGTCTGGCTTGTATTATTGTTTTCTTACCTTACAGTTGGCCATCAATTGGCTGCCTATTCAGTTTGTAGCCTACTATTACTGGCCAACAGCAGATCCACCTTCTAAATTCTACTGAAATAAATGAACCAAAACACTGAATCCGTTTGCATGACCTCTCACAACTGACAAATTCAAGCTGACAATGGATAAATTTTACTGCGTTGTCAAACAATGATCAGGAGTCCATAAACCGGTCTGATTGGTTTGGAAGTTGCAATGTTACAACCAAACATCTCTCTGATGATTTGGTTCTGATCTTGGACAAAGGAAAAAAAAAAGTACTGGAGCTGCTTACCTTTATTTAGCTTCTTTTCCAGCAACAATCAGCACAGGTGCAGTAAAACGGTGAATTGGTAGATGTTTAATAGGATGAGAGCATCTTCTCATATATCACAGTAGACCAGTAAAGAATCTTCTACATGAAGAAACTTAGGAAACTCTGAGCAAGATCGGTTTGTCTCAAACAGCCCTATTTCACTACTAATGGTCAATCATCAGACAACCTCCTGTTCAAAAAACTCTCTTATGGGAGGCTGCTTTAGCTGCCTTTTCCTAATGATAAAACACTACTAGGAAATGTATTAATTTACAAACTAATTCTATAATACCCAAGTTGTTTTGGCTACATTTTATTGACCAACAGTATATTTAGCAACATTTACATTTGGCAATTGCATACCATTGCCATCAATTCCTGATTACATATTTTCTTCTCTCTTCCCCCTCCTTTATTCATTTACTGCCAAAAAAGTAAGACATCTGGCTAACCCATTCACCAGCTACTCATTCACCACCACCACTATAGTTAATTAGTGTGTAATTAACTAGCCAGCCAAATGGCTAGTTGACTCTGAGGATTTGATGTGATTGATCGATAGTGCAGGAATGATTAGATCATTCCTTACAATCACATTGTGCCCTCTAACAGCACTGGAACAGTGACACAAAACAAGCTCACTTTACTCTGCTGTCACATAATAACATGAGGCTTAAATGTTCTGAACTGTTGAATCATTTCATATTTCAAACACATTTAGAGAAATTTTTCATTGAAAAACTGCATAGTAAAATGCACAGTTTCAATCCAGAAAGCAGATAGATTTGATTAATTGCACTTAAAGAATTGTATTTTTAATGCATTCATACATACCATAGCACTGAAATATGTATGCTACCTCAGTACTTGCTGCACCCCTATTTTGAGTTGAATGGGATGCTCCATAGTTAAATAATGTTTAAACGGTCATTATGCAATTACAGTAGTCATTTGGCTGGTCTAATGTACATATGATTGATTTATGTGATTTGAGGGATTTTATTTATGTGAGCAGCTATAATGCTGCAGTCTGTTCCACCTTGAGATCTGAAGTCTGCTCTAATAATACCTGAAGTTAGTGTAGTTTCCTTTGCTGTATCAGATCATGCATCACAATTGGGTTGTTAGTATATATTTTTCCTTGGTTGTCTTCAATTTTGGGGAAAAAAAAAAAAAAGAAAAAAGTTGAATGACTTTTTATTTACTGATGTTTAAGTTTTCAGCAGTAATAGACTGACATTAATGTTTCAAGTGTCCTCATCTTACCTATCACACAATACCATAACAGGTCATAAATGGTTTGCTTTTCTCTATCAATATATGCCATTTCTGGCTAAATTGTTTGACTACTTATTATGTTTAATGTTTATGGTATGTGATGTACTGTTGTCAGAAATCTATGCATTTGAAAATTAAATACACTTTACTTCAAAACTGCCAGACAGTGAAAGCAGAGAAAAGTAGTACAACCTAATTTGTGGCTTTTCATAAATGAGCCTGTTGGGTGTCCTTTGCAAAACGATTGCAAGATTCATTCTATGACATTTTAAGTAGTTGATTTATACTATTATGCTGCTGTTTTCAAAAGGCCTGGTCTTATATCTACAAGTTACAGTAGGTCTCATAGCATTTTATAACACAGAAAAATAATATTGATATTTCTTTTATCAGTATATCACAGGGTTTGCCAGATATATTCCACCTTTCCTCAAGGGTAGATAGTGCACATCAAAGATGGCTTTAGTTGTAGGGCTGAATCCCAAATATCTCAGGGCATATTTTGTATCCACTTTTGGGAAATCCCTCTCTTCCCATATGCAGCTGCCTTCAAAGAGTCTCAGAAGAATCTCTACTTTGTGAATACGGGTGAGAATCAGCAGAGCCTACAGTGTTTTATTTACAATTTTACAATTTTATTCTAAAACAACTGTGGATACATTACAATATTGATTTAAATCTGATTCTTAGTTCTCCTTGTCTAAACGGATAATTTCTGAGAACACAATTTTGTCATGCTGTAATATGAAGAATTACATCCAGTGATTTCTTGTCAGTGACAGTCCCTCTTAATATATATGTATTCATTGCTATTCTCTGTACATACATACTGTATGTGCAAGTTTTGTTCAGGTGTTAATCACTTAGAATTCCATGATTTTTTACATATTTTTATATTTGCAATATATTCCAGTAAAAGCACACAGTATGATAAATGACAAAATTGCAGTGGTTGTTTCAGCTGAATCACCTTTTAAAATCCACCCCTAAAAACTGTAACTTAAATATTAAATATCTGCTGCAACTCTTGACCAAAGATAGGTGACAATAATGCTAGACCAGAAACCATCAACAAAAATGCATCATGTCTGTTTTCCACCTAACTTATAGACTAGTGGAAATTATTTGCTGGTAGCAAATAAAGTCTTGGGTGCTTGCTCCACAACAGTTTATCTGTATAAGACATAGACATTATCCAGTATACTCTACATCATGTGGGTCTCATTATGTGGGTCTTAGTAAGCTTCTTCTTCCCTGCAGTTAGATAAAAGCTCCCATAAGTCAACACATTTGGTTTGGTTTTAATTTGAGGGTAAATAGCCAAATCAATTAGATTTCACACTGCTATTAGCAATAGAGCATACATCATCAGACTTAAAAGGATGTAAATAGGATTCATGTTTCCATCTGTCACAACTCAGCTTTTTTTTCTTTCTCCATTCTGTTATTTGAAAGGAGGGTTAAAGGGTTTAAACTCGCACATTACAAATCCAGACAAAATTTTACATTTGACTTTTTCACATTGATTCAGGATAGCATAAAGCTGAAATTTGATTCTTACAAAAAAATTTCCCCCCACAACTGTTGTATAAATGGGCTCATTTAAATTCTAAAATGTAACCTTAGAGGAACTGTAGGCAGTCACATGGAAAATTTTTGTATTAACATAATCATAATTACCCATGGAATGTACAAGCATGCATAAAATGATCAGACATTACACTCTGTAATTCAAAATGACATCAAAAAGGACATGAGCACAGTTCCAGGGACATTTATATCATATAGTAAAGAAATTACTGTATGTAGAAAAAGTTTAATAATATTTGTGCTCTTTTAGATATACAGTAGAGAAAGAGGCAGCAAAGTAGGTAGAAAGTGAGGGTATGACATGCAGTAAAGGTCATGAGCCAGATTTGATCCTATGATGTTACAGGCTGTGCAGGGGCATTACATAATCACACCAGGCCCTGCATTTGGACTGGCAACCAAGGTCCTTTACAGTCACCCATGTTCATAAACGCCAGAGCCAGACAGAGTACAAGGCTTTGGCTGATTTTTATAAGTAAAAAATGTAACCTTGGCAGATCAGTCCAATGAGCACATGTAAAGAAAAAGTGTAATAGGTGTGTCCTGACGTACATTCTGATTTTGCTGAGTTCTCAAGGTCAAAGAGCTGTTTTTGGTCAGGTTCCACCCCTAAAAGTCCAACCAAGATAGTTAGCTTGGGAAATTTTAAACAAGCTTGTCTCACTTTAAAATAAAGAAAAACAACCTACATCTGTGTAAATATCTTAATTGCAGGCTTTCGGTCAGAAACCTTCTTCAAAGCATTAAGTTCAAGGCATATCTAATCTCTTGAAGAAGGTCGTTGACCAAAAGCTTGCAATTAAAGAAGATATTTGGATAGATATGAGCGCTCATTTTTCTTTATTTAACTAGCCTTAGCTACCAATGACCACCTGTCAGGAGAAGTTAGCTGCCCTGGGTAGCTTTCTTGTTAAAAAAAAAAAAATGTTAAACTGTTGTTAAAGTTGTAGACTTAAATTTGGCCCTGCTACAGTTTAAAAAAATGGAAATGCAAATAGGGGGTTCCGCTACCACAGTGTTAAAAAGTGGAACCTGTCCCTCCCTCCTCACAGGAAGTTTTTTTTCCCAATATTTTTTGTCTTCACCTGTGACATTACCGTTCCACTTAAAAAACTGTCATTTTGAAGGTCACCTGGCACTTACTGAAATCCACCCATATTGATGAGAATCACTTTTTTTCCACTTTGTTGGACCCAGCAGGGCCCACTGTTCAGTTGTTGTTGGGTTCATGTTCAGTTCAGGGTAAATGATTGACACCGAGAAAGAAATTAAGGAAAAGGAATGGCTGGCATGATGGGAGTTAAAGAAGATTTAGCTAATAATGTGGGTGCACTTAATAAATGGGTCTTGAGTCTGTCTTAAATACTGAGAGTGCTATGATTCACCAACACTGGCAGGAAACTTGGTGTAAAGGCAGGATGCCATGAAGGAGAAGGCTCTACCCTCTGCTGTTTTCTCTCCATTATCCGAGATGACAAAGAGTCCTTTAAGTGGAGGGTTTACGTAGATTTAGAAGGATTAAGTAAAGCAGTGATATATTGCGGGGAAGTCTAAGGCAGGACATCAATCTATATGTGCATCTGCAGGGGTGTGGAGACGGGGCTATGTGAGTGTTTGGGCTGGTGGGTTTTGAATAAGTTGAATGTTTCTGAATGTGGAATTCAAACAGCCAGAGAGTGGTGCATTGCATGTATCAATTCCAAAAAAAAAAAAAAAAATCGAACTTGTCATTTAGCTTACACCATAGCTTCACTCGGTCTTAATGTTCTGTAATATCATACATCATCCTCAGACAAAAGATGGCGTATTCATATTTATGGCCAATGTTACAGAGAGGGAATGTATAAATGTGAAAATAAGCATTTAAAGAGTTTGAAACTGAACTCTGGGGGACGCTTAATAGATCTTATTGAAACCAGCTGAAAGCAGTACTGTAAAAGTCAGTGAGATTTTATAAATTACTCTCCAGCAGGATGTCATAATCAATAGTATTGACAGTGGCTATTAAATCAGGGAGAATGAAAAAGGCCCCTAATGGTGCCTTTATTCTTAGGTGACACCTCTCCGTACTGCTGCTTGTGGGGTGTTTTAGCCATTTTTTGCTGGTGTAATACATGATCTACAAGCAGTATGTACAGTGTATAGTGATATAGTCAGTGTTGTACATGAACATGCTAAAAAAAAAAAAGCGCAATCATTGAATGTACTCCTGTTTTTGGTAAACGGTGAACTGAATGTATCCATTTGCAACTAATGAACATGAACTGTTTTACAGCACCTGAGGCCAAGGATTTACAGCAACCAGCATGCAGTATGGCTAGTGAATATTTGAATCAGTTATATTAACAAATCAGTACAGATTCCAGCAGGAAAAAAAAAACTATGTACAAATTGTGCCCACCGGGTCTGAAAAAACAAGACAGAACGTCAGCCACATCAGCATCGAATCTGAAATGACACAAGTTTAATGACCAGTCTTGGGAAATATTAACGAGTGAATGATGATCACAAGAAATAATTGACAAAGTGTAAGACCATCCAATCACAGCACATCTTTCAGCTATTGACTGCCATGAAGCCAGTGGTGGAGCCTCTACCAGCTCACCTGGAAGCATATGAATCTATTTTATATTTTTAAACTGCTGCATAATTTGGTTCATGCAGGCTAAATAAAATATCCATTGCATCTACAGTATACCTTTACTGCACCTCTTCTTTCACTTTCTGGAGAGTAAAAAATGTATATAGAGCTGAATTACATCTGAAAACTGATCTGTTTTGCCAAGTTGTCCTGCTTTATGACACAGTTTAAGTGGTAAAACATATACTCACATTGTTTTTTCTTGTCTTTTAAAAGTAATCTGTCTCTGTGATTCTGTAATAGTAAACAGAAATTCATTTAGTTTGGGAGGTAGGCAGTTGCAATGAGTGGTGGCTAGGGATGGATGGGAAGGAGGAGGTTCTTGTGAAAAAGAATAGCTCACAGCAGGCCATGAAAAAAGAAAACAGAAGAAATGAGCTAGTTCTTGTGAAGTGTGAATTTGCACAACACTGGATATATACACAAAACATGATATACGACATGTTTTTGATATGATGTGGTATGTAAAGCCCTTTGACACATCCATGTGATAAACGCCTGTAAACAAGACCTCACTTAACTTGATTAGTGTCTCTTATCATTCATTTAAATAGCAGTAGTCAAGTCAAGTGTAACTGATTATGCACAGCAGGACTTTCATTTGGTCAAGGTACAAAACATACATCCATGGGCTCCATAGTAACTCTTTTTAAGACATATTGCCACAAGATCTTGATGTGTATAGATTAAGGGTTTTGAGGGCATATTAATATTTTGTGTATATATAATATTCTGTTCATTGCCCCTTTTGAAAGTCACCTAGCTTCCTCCTTCCTTCCTCCAAATGGATGATGTCCTGGCATTATGTCAGTGTGTGAGTCAGCAGGGACTGTGGCTCCTGCATTACTTGGACATTTTGTTACATTGTGCTAGAATGGAAGGTCATTGCCACTACCACATGTTTCTATGTCTGTTCCTGGGTCACATTCAGAGATGGAAAAAAAAAAAAGTCTTTAAGGACCTGCTCTTCCACTTCTGACCCCAGCACCTGAGCATAATGGTGGAAGGAGTTCAGACTATTGAACTGGTGCTCATTATTCTGTGTGCCCTGTGCAGAGGTGAATCTAGGTCTTAACTTGTGTTAGCAAATATAAGACAGGGGATAAGGGAACTGCAGTCTATGTCGGAGCATGATTCCTGCCAGAAAACACAAATGTTGATGAATGTCCAAACCCAGAATCCCTCTTTCAACTGTTTCCTCAGGTTCATTTATACCAATTCCAAACCTTCTACTTCTCATATATGGTGAAACAGAGGAGTAGCCATCATTGTGTCTGGTATGGGTCTTGAAGGTTTTGATTCATAGTGAATAGGAGTTTTTTCTCTGATCAGATCTGATCAGAAAAACAAACAAATAAATGGATAAATGGGGATAAACAAATACAAGAATGATTTGATCTGATGCTGATCAATCAACATATCTCGATTGGGTCTGATCTTTGATATCAACTTGGAGCATCCCTCACTTGGAGCATAGATCATACCAGCTGTTGGTCTTGTTAAAAAGAATTTGATTCACTGTGACTGGTCAGTTTCTTGAGCTTTCCTCAATTGCACGACATGAATTTTGCTTGTGTCTCCTTTGATGGGCTGGTGTTAGATGTGGAGCAGAGTCCCTTTGATTTACCCTCACCGAGCACGCTTCACAGCAGTGGTTAGCCTGTTCCACCAATGACCCCAGTCAAGCTGATGTCTTTCTCACTGTTTCATCAACCACACATCTGACGAGCTTAACTGAGCGGCTCTTACACCTTTTTAGAGCTTTAGTGTCTTGCTGGGTAGCCTTGAGCACCATCCTCCTCCCCTTTTGGCAGTGTGATGAGGTCTTTACTTAATACAATTTTCTCTTAGTTTTTACACTCTGTTTCTGTGTTTTTGCTATGTGGTTTTTTACCAACTTTATTTGCAAAATTCATTCATTCATTTCCACACTATTATAGCTCAGCATTAAATATTCACAATCCTTAATTCACAATCTCCAAGGACTAAAAGAATAATACAATCAGACAAAACAACATGAAATGACTTTTAAGGGTTAGGGTTAGGGTTTATTAACATAAACCCATGTGTATCATATGTATTAGAAGAGACTACAGCTGGAATGTACAACACTTTTGAGAGGAAACTTTTGAGAGTTCTGGCTTTGCACCTGTGGAGCCTGTAGGCCGTAGGTGGGACAATACCACGATACAAATTAATGTCTCATGTTAAATATATTTACTCAGTTTTAGCCCACTGAACCACAAGGGCAGCTCTGACAGAACATTTTTAAGTGACTGCATATGAGAAGCATGTTACAGACACTGCTAAAATTTCAGCGGCATTTCAGAAGTTCAGGTATAACACAAAGACTGGACACTTTGGCAGGTATACAATGGATACCTTTGCTTCTCATATTCTCACTTTCACCATATTAGTGAGCACAGCCCCCAGCACACCGTAATTAACCTCTTCCTTGGGATGCCTATTAAACCTTACCTGGTTGGTGGTTTTTCAAAAGGTCTTTTGTATCAACCTATTAGGGGTCAAAAGGTCAGATTCTAATGCTCGCTCCATCTGCCTGTCATTTGGTTCACGTCAATGGCAACCTGGTGGCCAAGCTCAAGGGGATGCAACCTAAGAAGACCGAATGACATTTGTTTTGATCTGATGCCTATTGGTTTAGAGCAGATGTGTTACTTACAGTAGGATACTTTAAAATATAATGTTTCATATCATGGAAAGATTAAGGGGTGCAGTTTTGTTATGGACTGTTTATAAGCAATGCATGTACAATAGAGTTGTAAAGTTGCAGGGTAGGTAGGCATGAATGAGGAGCATTTTGTTTTACTATTGAAATACATGTAGGAAATGTATTGAGGCAGTATTTGTAGAATGCAACAGTCCAATTTTAGGCTTACCCACAAATCACCTAGAATGGTGCTGTTTTTCTTATATTGGTGGTTGCTGCTGTTTTCCTGTGAATTTGAATCAATTTTAGTTGACATTTTCTCTGTGCATTTTACAGAGATAATGCCATAATGTGTTAAAGAACATTGCTGCTGAGTGTGTTGCTGCTGGAAAATGGGTGTTTTTATCAAATCACGTCCATTAGTAAGAGGAGCCAGGACATTACGAGGAGAGGTTGAGGAAAATCAATCAAATCAGTCACATTAATAAGCATTAAAATTGAAATCAATAGTATTGCAGAGCCTTCTGGCCTTCATACAAAGAAAATGAAGATAATGGCATTAACTTATTGGCTGCACAACCTCCTCTGATGAATATGGTGAAAAATGGCAATTTTAGGACATGGGTCTGTCCCCAGTAGTTTTATCTGAGATTTAAATGAAACAACTGTCTCATCTTTAAATGACCAAAGTTCAGCAGCCTGGGCAAAATACAGTTCATAAATGCATTTATCAATACTATTGATGTTACCATGCATTATTACGTAACAGAAGTTTTGATGAAAAATAAGAGATTGTTTTATCAGACTTTATACAGTATATTGCAATATATCAAAAATGTCATCATTCTAGCATTCATTTGTATGTGTTCATAGACACAATAGAAACAGGGGTTTTAATGAAATCACTAATAAAAAAAAAAATGCAACAGCAAAATGACCCAAAATTAGCTCATTAAACACAAGAAAGCTCCTGACAGAAAAGGTTTTTTCCCGCCGTGGGCTGTTATGTCTGTACAAAGTCAGACATGCTCCGTGACTTACAACCCCAACCTTCTTACTCACACTAAGCTTGGGCCCTCTGCTACACACACACACACATGCATACACACATGCACTCACTCACACATGCTCTCATGCATGCACACACATGCTTTAAATCAACTAGAGTTCATGAGGATCTAAGTTAAGGGGTTTTTACAGACTGAAAATTGTGACTTTAATATGTTTGTAATGCTTAGCATTTTCTTTCTTGGGTCATGGTAATTGAGGTAAAATTGTCACACCTACAGCTCAAGAGCTACAAACAGGGACTAAAGGATCACAGCCCACATCTCTATGCACTTGTCAGATGTAAGTAATGGGTTTTGTAATATGTGATTAACCCAAGGTTCAAGAATGTATTCCGATTTAATCGTGGCTCATTTTATGGTGCATGAAAGAGTGCAGTGCGCTTCAATTCCACATCAAAAGGCAGAATTACTGAATTCATTCTTCCATGCAGAGGCTGAGGATACAGTTTGTATAAGTGAGCAGGAGTCAGTCAAGCAGGAAGGACTTTGACTACAACAAATGAGAAAAATAAGAATGTGTGAGTCATTATGTTAGCCACAGAGTGCTTTTGCTGTGGTCGAAGGAAAGGCATATTGGAGGGAGAGCTGTAGGCAAAGCTGGATGATATGAGTTTATGTAAGTGAGTGGAGGGAAAAGGCGATGTTTGGGAGCAGGTTTGTGCAGTTTCAAGGCACGACTTTCTGTCTTCTGTGTATGAGGACATAGAATTCACCCTAAAGCCTACCCTTGCCCCAAATAACACTAGCAACAGTCACACACACACGTGCATGCACAAGCAGTCACAAAAACACACAATGTGTTGAGCTGCTTGGGCTGTCCCTCCATTTTTATGCCTACTGGCCTGCTAACTTGTATTGTGGCTATAACATGTGCCCCCATGCAAAATGAGTGTGGTAGCCATGCCAGACAGCTCCAAATGAGCTTTTATCTTACAGATCTCCTTTAAATAAGTGTGTGAAGTGCGTTGTTGATGTAAGCTTACTCGAAACTCTTCCATGTCATGTCAAATATTAATGTCACATTTTCCCATGGAGAAATAGCACCTCACACTTGGCATCAAACACTGGCAAATGTCAGAGTGACATGTGGCAATTAGATAATTGCTCAATCTTCCAAAGTAAGACATTTGTCTGCTAATGCTATGGTCCTTTGTGTTAATTGCATTAATTGTATCAATTATGTTGATTATCCTAATTGCCTGCATATCAATTTTTTTTTCACTATTGGAAACAATATTTCACATGCTCCACACTTATTCAGATTCAGCTGTGTCATATTGGATACCCAATGGACTGAATGTAACCCTTGGGATGAACTTTAATAATAGTATACCTGTGAACTGCCACCTCTGTCTCTGCGTGTTTGCTTCTCCCAACAACCCTGCATTTAGTGTGCATTTGAGCTTTTTTCAGTTTTATCATCAGTTTATTATTTAAATGATGAAAAGCAGTCATCTTTTCTGTTATCTGTTGTTGCTTCATGCTGAAATAAAGTCGGAAGGCTCAGTTTTCTGTAATACAAAATCTCATCATGCATCATAGAATTATAGAAACTCACATTCCACATTTCTAGGCTTAAATAACAGACTCCACAAGGTCTGTGTTAAAAACATACACCTGGCATTATAAGCTGTCTAGTAGACAAATATATTTAAAGCCTATTTAACAAATCATGTCCTCCTTTTCCTCATCAGAGTCACAAGTGGCTGGACTCTGTCCCAGAAGGACTGGGCAGAAGGCAGGGAAACTCTCTGGACAGGTTCCAGTCCATCACAGGGCTAACACAGATATAAAGCTTCTACTTAATTTGCAAAGTGCTAAAGCGAACAACCACAGAACTAAAAACATAAAATATAATAGTAATAAATGAAGACAGCAGGGAAGCAAATGACTATTTTGTGCAAGGGAGATTTAAAAACAAAAACAAATAAAAAACAGGGTTTTATTTTTGAAATGATGATGAAAACATCTCAATTTCTTTTTTACTGTTGAGTCCACTTAAATGGATTTACGAAATCACTTATTAACAAAAGCCTCTGAGATTGAAATTTAAAAAGTTTGATTATAGTATTTTTTTTTGATAGCACCAACTAGATTAACACAGTGTATAAATAATTTTTCTTTGACTAAAAAAAAAGGTGTAAAAAAATGCGAAAGTCAAGCCTTATTTTTCTTTGCCAGTATTGTCTAATTGCGTCTTTCTTTCTTTCATAAGGGTTTGACCATGAAAGGTAAGGCCTAGGGGTTTGACACCTGAACATGATATCAATTTAAATGACATCATTTTAGCCACTGGATTCAGTGTTCATTGACTTGAACAGTTACAGTAGCTCTTCGGGAACTGGGTAACTGGGTTGCTGTGATCATTGGATCTGGAGGACAGTGACTCATTTTTCAGTTTCAAATGGACATAAATTATATAAATTGCAAGAAATTGGTTTTAAATGGTCCTCTGCTAAGGTTTGGATTTTTGGACCTCAGTAAAAATTTGGGCTCGGCTATGGTCCTGGAAGGATACAATAATCAGCGGTGTCAAAGGCTGTATGCTGGGTAGTGGCAAAGTGAAGCACTGCCCAACATCAGCTCACATTAGGATGTCCTTACTGGCATTAGTTTATCAAAAGTCATTTTCATCTATAAGAGCTGCTTGGAAACCACTTACTTCAGGACTACAGAAAGAGTGGCCTGGAGGTGGGTGTGTAATTTTGTGTGAGTGATGAACTAAGACTGGGTTTTTAAGTAGAGGCTGAATAATAGTTTGCTTGGAAAAAAAATCAGTGATACATGCAGAGGTGAGGGTACAGTGCTGGGATCAATATCACTCATGCCATCTTTGAGGAGAGGAACTGTTAAGCATGATTTCTCTCATTGTTCCTCCAGTTTCTCTCTGTAAGAAAACCTTTTGGGTGCGCTGCAAGTCAGTGACATTTCCATTCTCTTTCTCACCCGTCTCCTGTGTAGTAAATGTCTTTTTCTCTTTCTTTTTGCTCTACTTTTTGGGAATGCATGGTCCTTCTTGATGATTAAAAATGGTAAATTTGCCAAAGCAAGGAAAAAGGAACATGAAATAATCTGCCTGTACCAATCTCTCCCGCTCAGGTGAGCCTGCGTCCACAAAGGAGAACAACTGTTTGAACGCTGCCAAGGCCTGTAACCTCAACGACACATGTAAGAAGTACCGCTCGGCTTACATCAACCCCTGCACTAGCAGGGTGTCTGCCTCTGAGGTGTGCAACAAGCGCAAATGCCACAAGGCCCTGCGACAGTTCTTTGACAAGGTAATTAAGCGGTAATTTTGTGGGCTATTTGCAGTTTGTATTTTGTTTGGCTTTGTAGTTGCTACTCAAAACAGGAGTCAACTGTCAAAGGAAAGATGTTATTTTATCCAGGTTTAAATAAACATTAAGTCAACTGACCACATAGTTTCTTTGTTGTAGTCCCAGTCACTTAGCCTAGCACTTACTCCTCATTATCTTCCACTACAACACCAACAACAGCCAATTACGGTCCCATTTCTCATGTCCTACATCGGGTAACACATGATCTGTGTCATGGTCGATCTGAGGGCTCCATGTTCACATTATGCCCAAAGATGTTCATAAATTGCATTAGACAATTTATTTAACAGTTCCAGTGTGGGTGGAGGTCATTTTGGTCGCTGGAAAAAGTAATTTCACATTCATAACAGTCACATTTACAAGGGCCTTTTGATGCAAGAAAATGTTTGCTGTGAAGGTTATACAATTTTGAGAATACTCTGCAAAATTGCACATTTTTTGATACTTTGCAAAATTGTTTTGGATAACAAGAGCCCTCATGTTCTTTTTGAATATTTGAATATTTACACCCATGTCATTGGTAGTGAGAATTGTATTGTAATCAATGGCATTAGTGTGTCGCAGTGATAACTCAGACAGTTTTTATCCAATTTGGATTGAATTTGGCAAGTTGGCTGGGGGTCAGGTCAGGACTATTACTATACTATATAAAAAAGGGGCATATGTACTAACATGTACTGAGTTCATTTTTAGTTTTCTATTCTCTTTATTAAATGAATAAGAAAATGCAATTTCTCACTCACTGTTTTGTTTGTTTGTTTGTTTGTTTGTTTGTTTTCCAAAATCAAGGTTCCACCTAAGTACAGCTATGGGATGCTGTTTTGCTCCTGTCCAGCAGGGGATCAGACGGCGTGTGCAGAACGCCGGCGACAAACAATAGTACCTGTGTGCTCGTACGAGGATAAAGACAAACCTAACTGTCTGTCTCTTCAGAACACATGCAAGACCAACTATATCTGCAGGTAAGATAGGGGGATAAAGAAATGTTTTTGCAAATCA
Source organism: Neoniphon sammara (assembly GCA_900302535.1). Lineage (NCBI taxonomy): Eukaryota > Metazoa > Chordata > Actinopteri > Holocentriformes > Holocentridae > Neoniphon > Neoniphon sammara. The sequence goes on from OMKZ01019005.1 coordinate 84,700, forward strand.
AAAAGAAGTCTGATGTCTTTTGTATGCTAGTGTGTGATCTATGTTGTTTCTGTTGTAGAGAGCATAATTCACAATAGTTTTTACTCACATGTACACTTAGTTGTTAAGAATGCACGGTTCAGTGAGCCACTTAATTTACTTCCATTTGACTGACAACCTTTTATGTCTAAGCATTGCGAGATCAGTGCATGTAACCTACAGAGAGCCTCTCCAGCATATGGACAACCACAAGCTCATAAATTTGCAAAATGCTGAGGCATAAATAAGTACTAAGATAAATCACACAGTCTCTCAACTAGGACAAAAGAATTATTATCCTTTCCTTTGTTCCAAAAGTACAAACTGAAAACTGAACACTGATAATGCTAATGAATGACATAAATGTCATTCAGTTCAAGAAAACAATGTGAGTCAAGTCCACAACCAAAGAGCAGTTACAGTATGTACAAGTCAAGGCCAAGATCTAAGCAACTTGAATTCTGAATAGAATTGAGAGAAAATCTTTCAAAATTACCATAGAAACACTTCCTAACCTTTTTTCATTCATAGAAAACAGTGGAAGCAATGTGTCTTGTGAGTTTTGTGGGGGAAAAAACAGGACTTTGAAAATGGACTCAGGATGAGATATAAGTCTTGACACAGTCCTGCATATGTAGTACAAGATTCCTATTTAAACTTAATACCTAAACTGAATGAATGGACTCAGTGAACAAAACATGCAGTGTTGATATATACTTTATTTGATCCAGTATCTGGAATTGCCTAATATCTCAAGCTCCCTGAGTCGAGGAAATTCTACAACCCTTGGGCTTTTGAAAACACAATTGAATAAATTCCAAAAAAAAAAAAGAAAGGAAAAGTTAAACTCAAAACAAGACAGTTTTCTCGGCCCCTGAAAAACTAAAATTCAAACAACTTCAAATTTTGCACTTTAACATGAATTTCTTGAATTTCCCTGCATCTAGATTAAACAAGAGGGCTTTGCACAGATCACCAACAATCACCAAAACTGCATTTTATTGAACTTACTTGATAACAAGAAAATGTGCAAAATCACAAGGCAGTATGTTGCTGCACTTTTGTCCTAGTTGTTCCTCAAAGCTGCGTCATAATCTTAATTTGACTTCGGTCTTCAGTGGGCTCTTTGCATTGGAAATAAGCACTGGTGAAATTCCACATTTTACCGATGGTACCAGTGGTATACCTGGCTCAGTATCAGACTGATATCCAATGCCAGCATCTATAAATGTGCATCTGTAAATTGTATCTATTTTTTTTTAGGTCACGGCTGGCAGACTTCATCAGCAACTGTCAGCCAGAGGCTCACTCCACATCAGGCTGTCTGAGGGAGAACTATGCTGACTGTCTACTCTCCTATTCTGGCCTTATTGGTAAGTTGCTCCCACAAAGTAGGTTGGATTTTTATTTCACAATTTGCCTAACTTTCCAAGAAAAGTTAGCTGTATGACTGGACTGAACCTGTACTTGGTAGGTGCACGTACTTGATGTTGCATGATGCATGTTGCACACCATGTTGTTGGTTGTTAAACTTGTGCACACTACCAAAACTTGCTTGCAGTTATTACAATATTCACTACCTTGTGTAAAAGACTGCCATCATTTCTTAAACCCATCTCATCAATCCAGATTGAAAAAGCCAGTAAGGTGTAATGATGAAACCACCCAGGCGATGTAGATTTTACATTTGAAACAAATGACAGTTTTAGATAGGTGGCACTGAATGGAAAATGAGAAACCTGATTCCGTCTGATAATATCCTATATGCTATTCTGCTTGCTTTATAATGCTACAAAATTGCTTTAAAATGACTGAGATGTGCAAAAGAGACTTCAACATTTCAGTCATGCCTGTCACAATGTTGTACAGCCCTTTTAAACCCATCTGATACAAATGAGTTTATAAATTGATAAAAATATGAACTACTAATTGAGCCATCAAATAGAATAGTTCAAATATGTAATTCTGCCACATTATTATCTTACTAATATTTTGCTGTGAAATTTGTTGTGATGATGCAGCGTAATGCCAGCCAAAAAATAACAGCAAAAACTGCACCTATCAGCATTATAAATAGCATCACTAATGATTTGTTTTGGTGCCTGCTGCACAATCTATCATCAGATCATGATGGACTCACAGCAGGGAGGGGAAATAAGAAAATGTGGTAGAAAGGAGCTCACAAAAAATATTTGGAATCTAGTTTGTTAGTTGAAAGTCAAAAACATATCCATATATCAATGAAGCTCATAGTTATCAAAATATGTTACAGTACTTCTTTGTAATTGATTTTTTCCATTTCCTGTTTTCATGTCAGCACCAATACAAATATTTAAAAGCATTTTAATGCTTTTAAACCAAAAATACATGAGCATGTATATTTGGAAAGGTTAGTGTTTTTGTAGATTAAATAGAATGCTATTGGCTGCACAGGATACAACCACACTTCTATAAAGCCAAAGAAAAAACACAGTAAAATGATAATAGCAGGCACCATGCTGTAGCTAGAAGCAAGCTGTAAAAAGTGCAGCAATCACCCAGATAAGACTGAAATAAAATCACATTAAATGCCAAGTAAAACTTTAACAATCAGGAACTTGCTTTGATTACAGTGGTGCAGAGACACAGGAGGAGCAAAGAAGCTGCAGTATATAGATCTTAAAAAATACATCCAATTTTTAGCTATTGTGATGAAAATAGAATTGATATTTGAATATATATTATTATATGTCTTCTCAATTCAGCTTTCTTGTCTTTGCACTTTCTTGGCAGATGCACAGTGTAGGTAAAGGGCAGCACAACCAATACATAATATATAAAGCAATGAGACAACATAATAGTTGTATTAGTGTCAAGAATTCTAGTAGCATAAGTGACTGGTGCAAAGTGATTCAAGTATTGCAGCAATATAACAGTACTAGCTATTAATTAGAAGGGATAATGAGGTTTAATGGAGTACAGGATCACTATAGTTATAAAATGACTGTTGCATTGAGTTTTATGTATTACAGTATTAAGATCTGGAAAAGATGTACCCTTATCCAAATACTTGCACACCCAGTCACATAGCATCCCTGCACTTTATAATTGATGCTCAAATAGTCATACAGTTGAAGTCACAGATGTGGGAGCTGCTGTGTCTTTCAAAATGGCAAAAGGGGGTGAAAAGAAGTGAAGGGAAAATAGACAAACCTGTGGCTAGCTTCAAGCTTTTAAAGCTTAGTGTTATTGTAAATGAAGGTTTTCTTCACTCAGACCCTGGCTGTTTCAAACTCCAAACCCAAATAACTGTCTCTGTTTTTCCACCAAAATTTTATTGGAGGAATGTGTGACTGGGGTGTAATAGTAGGCAGTTATAATTTTCTTTTTTGTTTTTTTATAACCACAATGCACTTGCCACAGCACCATTATCTTGAAGAACTCAGGTCAATCATTTGGGGTGAGACACTTCACTTCTCTCCAGGGCACGATCAAACTTGTCACAGGATAATAAAAATCATTTTCAACAAATTATGTCTGGGCTTTATTGAGCAGTGTATAATAGTCACCCAATGGGAGAATTTACTTTTGGGTTCTTGCATGAACTCTGGTGATGTAGTTATATATGGTCATATATAATTAAATCTTCTTTTGTGATCATAACATAACACAGCCTCTGGCATTTTATAATAAATCACATATAGGCTGTATTTCTATTTATGTAAGTATGCAGAGTATGAATAAATATTTATTTTCATGTCTGATACCTGGGACCCAAGGGGCGTGTAAGATCCCTACACATAGATAAACAGTGTAATTATTTTAGAAATGATTGGCTGTAATTTGCCCTTCTGCTTTAAGCAAATATGTGGTTGCAAAAACCTTGTTATCAAAAATGCATCTCAGTCTGACCTGAACTGTCCAGTGCTGACCTTTTCAAATAATTTCTGTCATTGGGCATAGGAAAACAGACGGTAAAGAAATGGTTTTCGATCTCAGCTTCACTGAGATCAAAGTAATTACACACCTGCTCTTCCTCCTCTACTCCAATATGCCTGTCTCTAATCATAAAGCCAATACTCCAGATCTGCGCACAACAGACCTGTTATTTTTGCATAAATCGTATACCCAGCTTTTATTCATAGCTAATATCAGTACTCGCCGCTACAGATTGTATGTGTTAAATACACTATAAACATTGTCAATGTATCTAACAATAACCTGCATGCCAAGTAGCCTAATGTTACTATAGCAGCAGAGATCACCAAGAAATTAGGTCTATATGTCATCACCATGGGACTGTATAAAATTTGAATTTTTTTCACGTTTGGTCAGGCTTTCTACTGTCAGCAGTTGTCATTTGTGGAAAGGAATTGAAATATCCCCCAGCGATCTAGTGAGATTTGAACCCAGGGCAACAGCGGCCACCTGCAGACTGCACAGGCAGAGATTTAAATCTACACCATTCTCCAGGCAGGAAAAGTAAATATATTTTCCTTTCTTGTGTTCTCCAGGTACAGTGATGACCCCCAATTACCTGCGGTCTCTCGGCATCAGTCTGTCCCCATGGTGTGATTGCAGCAGCAGTGGGAACAGCAAGCCAGACTGTGACAAATTTGCAGAGTTTTTCACCAGCAATCGATGCCTACGTGAGTTCCCATATTCATCCAGCAGCAGACATTACCCTTCTCTCCATCCCCCAACATTTTTTTTTCCCAAAGTGATGGATTGAATGAAAATCCTCAAAATGATGGACTGAATGAAGTGCTTCAAAATGTATTTCTAACAGGAGTTAAAATTCAAGTCAAGCGCAAATTGTAAATAGTAGTGGTAAAAGAAAAGGTAAGTAAACTTCTACCTCCACTCCCTCATAAATACTTTCAAGTGCATTATATTATGCTTTTTCCCCCTGAAGACACTCTCCTCCTCCAGTTTACATCAGTCTGGTACTACTTGTTATGTTATGAGTCATTGTATGGATTAAAGTTCTAAAGACTCATGTCAGGCTGAAAAAGGGTAAACTGGATTTATGGAAATCCCTGAGTTCATTGCCAAATCATCCACACAGTATCATTAGCTCTTGTTTCAAAACACAGGTCCAGCCTAAATGATGAGTGACAGTCTGAGGTGTCCTCATACACATTTATAAAAGTATTTGATGGTGGAGGGCAAATCCAATGTTTTTCTCTGGGTAAAGTTCCATGGACAAGTGAAATCTATTCTTAAATTGGCTTCTTATGAAATGTGAGTTTGGGAGAAGATGATGGGAAATGGAATTACGTTTTATGACATGGTGGCATTTGGTAGCATCATATGTTCAATATAATATTCTCCCTTCAAGTACAATTCCTTGTACTTTGACACTTGTATAGCATGAGCAACAGTGAGCACTTCTTCTGTCCCTTCTCTCATTACACTGATATTTCCACACTGGAATACAAAAACTCATGACATATTCTAGTTTACTAGAGCAAGAATGGTTGAAAGCAAACTGAATTCTTTTCTTAGCAGCCCATGCTAACTCAGTTTAAATATTTATAACGAGCAGTGGAATCAGATTGATCAATCAAGAGTAATTTTTGATCCAAACTCATGGGAAAGGTGTGGTACATTAAACAAGTCAAATCAGTACTGAATAAAATTAACCTCCTCATGAAAAAGTTTAGAGGTCTACTATTTCAAGCAGTCACTAAGTTAATTTATGTGAGACCACAATGTGCTTAGAGCTTTGTAAATCATAGCTATTAAAGGCAGACACTGCTTTTGAAAAGGCTCATGAGGAAGGTTATTTCTTTTGCTCCCCAATCATGGAATGTGTCAGTTCCAGGCAGCTTTTTGTTACACAGTCCACAAAACCTTTTGTGCCATGCTGCTTGCACTTACTTCCAAGACTAAGGACTTCAGCCATTAGCTAAAATAAATCACATCTGCAGACTATACATGTATTCAAATATGGGGCACATTGGGCATTCTGGTGGACGGGACGCACAACATGTAATTGCGATCTTTGGGGTTTGAGTCTAACTCTTGACCTTTTGATGCATATTATTTTCTCGCTTGCTCCCATTTTTCCTGTCATTTTCCATTCTGTATTGTAATGAAGCAGAAGTATCTGGAAAAACACAGTATTTTTAAGGCTGTGTACTGTATGTGTCCAGATTAAGAATGAATGAATCATGAATAAATAAACTCTATATTCTTGCAGGCAATGCCATTCAGGCATTTGGTAATGGCACTGATGTTGGAGTGTGGCAACCCCAACCCCCAATCCAGCCTACCGCGCAACAGCCCAGAACCCCTCAGAGGGCTAAAGAGCGGAGCAGTAATGCACTGGATGCTCTGACAAACATGAACAAACTGAACCTAGAGGCTGACCCACTCTATCACTTCTGTGGGACCTTACAGGTGAGCTTTCAGATAGAGAGCAGTGCTCACGCTGTCAGTTTCTTGTGTTATCTTCATTTTAAAGTGTTTTTAAAAAGATTTCTGCAGTTGAATTTATCCAAATAATTTAATGTATTCTTCTATGCCTTAAGAAAAAACAGAAACTTATCTAATCTAACATTTACAATCTACACCTGCTGCACTGCCTTTGACTATATCATGTATAGCATCATTTTACATCCACCAAAATTTGTATGTCTAGTTGGCTGAGGTTGACACAAGAGTTTTATGTCATAAATCTGATGGGCTGCCCAGTCAGATTCTGTCTGACTCAGGGGAATGACTGCCAGCCAGCTCATACTTCCACTGATCTCACCCGTTCACTGAGAATGTTTACTGGCCTGATGATAAGGCAAGATCCACACATGCACCGACAAGCGACTTAAAACCACAGCCTCAGAACAGACAGGACAATCAGGCTAAATTAAGGGATGAAGTCTGGAGCACACAGTTAAGAGAAGAATTTAATTATTTAATACGTGAGAATATTGAAATGTTAGCTGTAGCACCTATTAAATAATTATCTCTGTGTGATCCAGACCTCTTCCCTTTATTTTTATGTTTATTTGCCTGCTAAGGGATACCTTGACATTAGGAATTTATATTTCTCTTAATTCTTCACAGAAAGAGGGTCACTGCTATTAGCTAGCTTGTGATGAAAGTTGAAACTAATTAGCTTCTAGCTAGTTTGTTTGCAGCAAATGACAGTGCTGATTTAAGAATGCTAAGAAGCTATTTCAAGGGATAAAGGACAAATGTGAGAGGCTTTTTCCACATTGTATCAAACATCTAGAAGAAACTACAGGGTTTAAAAGGTAGCAATATTACAAGTTTTGCTCACAAAGTCCCTTTTTTGATTTTGGAATAATCAGAAACCTTCCAAAATATCTGAAAGGGACTGCTACATTGAGACCTAAATATCAGGTATCAGGCAGAGTCAGGGCTTCATTCTACACATGACAGCTCTCATTCAGAGGTCTTGCTCTGTCACCTTGATGGATCTGGGATGCCTTTAAGCTCACATGCACAGTATTCCT
>OMKZ01019005.1:95189-107447 GCA_900302535.1 Neoniphon sammara
GTAATAACATTACTAGATTTTGTAAGCCACCTGCACCTAGAAGAGTGTGTAATTGTTGCCTAAATACATATTATTCTTACAAAAAAACTCTTTAATTTCATGCTTAAAGAATGAAATTAAAGATTTATTTAATTTCATTCTTAAAGAATCAAATTAAATATTAAAGAATTTTATCTACATTTGTATGATGGTGACTTTTTCTGACCTTAGTTTCAAGCCATGAATCATCCTCTTCCAAATTAGTTTCAACACTCCACTCAGTTTGAAGCTAATTCACATTCTTGTCTTTTTCCCCCCAGAACCCTCAACTGGATGAATCCAGTGACTCAAATGCCATCGCTAGAAGCTCACCAGCTGAGCTCACCTGCTTACACCCCTCAAGTATGCTCCTTGCCCTCACCTTTGCCTTCGCACCCATAGTATCACCTCTCCATGGTTTCCAGCTTTGGTAGACTATATGATCAATGGATCAACAAAACCTCTACCCTTATCTCCAGAAGTGATTCAGCTCATTTTAATTTGGACATTTACCAAAGTTTTGCACCTACAACTTTCTTCAAAATGAAAAGGAGTGACACAACAATGAGAAAGAATAGAGGAAACTATAGACATCAGTGGATTTCTTGTTGCCTTCATGGCTTGGTTTGTGCTGATGCTGTGTTGGAAACAAAGAATGGACCGGCTGAAGCTATTGTGGATATCAGCTCTACTTGCCCTACATCCCTTTTGGGGGCAGTTTGGAGACTTAAAGATCAGCTTCACGGATAGGAACACTCATGGTTTGGAGTTAATCCTATGAACTGATGTATATGTGAATACACTCACTTCTTTGGGACATGTGAAATCAGTGGACCTTTTATTGATCGAACTGCCGATGTGGCTCAACACTGATCTGAGCAGAAAGTGGACCGTTCGCTCCTTAACTGTGCTTAGTTTTGTCCTGTCCAGATTAACTGCTTTAGTTCAAGAAAAGAACAACTAAAACTACAGCAAAAGTCTTTGTTCATCTGTAAATTGTCAAGATGGACGACTAACATTTTATTTATCAGACAAAAAAGTATGGAACGTGATTATAGGAGGCTGATATGAAACATTTTACCTCCTCCTTTTAAAAATCCATCACATCCTGTCAGAATATCCTCAAAGAATCAACATATTGAATAAGACAAAAGTAAACATTTTCTTCTTAACATGTTCAGTACAAGGTGCAGGTCAGTTTTGTATCCTTATTTGATTGTTGTGGTGGTTTTATCACATTACCTCTGGAAGAACATTTGTACATATTAGTGAACACTATATTGCAGTGTGCTGCCTTTAGCTTGTAAAATATTGTCTATTGTGTTTTTGAGAGTATTAGTATCTGGTTACTGGGGCCTGTCAGCTTTATCCAGTGTAGCTATGATTTATAGAATGTGATATACAGTGGATGGGTGGCATTTCTTTCATTTGGTGGAAGAATTACAAGTCCGATTTTATTCTGTGATTATAATTTGATGGCATACAGTATGTAATACTATCTCAACATTTTGTTTGCTCAGTGTCCACGGGAACATCAGCCTTTCTCTGTATAGCAATGAAAACACAAAGCAGTGACAAAACTATTTTTAATGGCCAAAACAAAGTCATTTTTTGTTCCTGTATTGCTACTGGACTGCAGTATGTTTTTGATAACCAGAAAGCAGCCCCTTATGTCTGCCCCCCAATTTTTTCATATTCATGTATCTCGGTCAAGAGAAGGAGGATAGTATTGAAAAGACAGGGGGTGATATATAGCGTGTGTGTTTAGCCATAATTGAGAGCAAATGTCAAAAGTCAGTAGTCAAGTTATACTGATCAGTCCTGAGGCAAAAGGAGAAAAAATATCTAAAGACTGGCTTAAAAGACATCAAAGAATGTACAGAAAATGATGCTAAACATTGAAAGCATGTCTTTACTCATGATCTCTGAAAATGTGTAAAATATGGTTTTTAAAATCACATTCATGTACTTCTAAACTGACCCTCTAATAATGCACTTTAATGTGGATTATGCATCTTTTTTCTTTTTTTTCAAAGGATGTCTTATTGATTAAATGGTAGTAACACACCAAACAAAAGTTGGGGTCAGTAACTGCTGCATAAATGTGTTTATCTAATTTGAGCTATATTCTCACACTTAACATCTGGAAAAAGGGGACTTCCATATGTAAAATTAGCCATGAAATACATTTTGGGATTTGGTTATTTATTCAATGTTTGCCTAAATACCTGAAATAAAAACAGTGAACAGTGATTCAAATACACTGGAGTCGTGGTTTCTACACTCAACATAAGGCATTCATAAAATCCTCTTTTTGACTTGCATCATTCCTTTTCCTCATGTGAGTTTATCTCTCCATTCATTAACTACGACTCCTGGCAAGCAAGATCATATGATAGTACATGGCAGACAGACTGCAATTGTCAGTCAGATCACATCAGTCCTGGTGTGGAGTGACACAGGCAGACAAGGACATAGCCCTTAGAGGACAGACTACTCACTGGACAGGAGGAAGACACGTCTCGCAAAGAATATGACCCACCTGTTTTGGCACAGTGATGGAATACTTGACCGAGAGAGAGAGCTTAAGATTTATTGGGTGTGTCATGAAACTGAAAGGGACGAAATTTCCATTTAAAGTTATGCATGCAGGGACCACTGTCCATTTTGACTGACTTGGAAGGGAACTGTTCATGAAGATAGTAGTATATGTTAGTAGTATATGTTGTTTCTAACAAATCGCAGCAACATGAAAACAAAACAAATTTTACTCTAACCCCCACCTAATTAACTTTTGAAATGACAAAAAAATATTTGGAGAGTCAGTAATTTATATTTTTGTAGTTTTATTTATGTTAATGTTCATTATGTTTTATATTATAACATGTATATTAGGCATTTTGGAATGAAAGTCCTCATTTAGAGCCTTGCATTAAAACAAAAATGGGCTGCTTTAACATATTCCGTTTCTAATGCTTTGTACCCCTCTATGAGCTTTGCCAGCAAAAATAGAACATTTGGCATTATAGCTTAACTGATGAAGTTTTAAGAATGCATCATACGTCGCACCTAGTAAATGACTGGAGCCTCAAGACAAAATTAGTTTTCATTAAATCTATAAATATTATTGCTCTATAGGAAGAGGTGTGATTTATTGTTCTCTTGCCATAAAGCTCAGAGGACTGTGGGATAGTTTTCACACACCCCACTTGCCACAACCCCGAGACAGTAAAAACACTGCAGGTCTACTTAATCCAAATGTTCACCCTTGGCATAGATTATAGAGGATACTGATAAAACAGCTCAGTCATAGTAGCACTGCCTTGTAGGGATCACATCTAATTACTGCAACTTTGACCTCTCCAGCAACATTGTTTCAGCAGATTGAAACTGCTCTGTGGACTTCACCTTTTCCATTAACCAGGGGAATGGCAGCCATTTCACATTTATTACTTCTTTCTTTTTTTTTGTAGTTGTTGTTGTTGTTGTTGTTATTGTGCCCAAATGTCAGGGCATGCCTGCATTCTCACGGTAAACACGCAATGGTAGAAGTTGTTTTTGAGATGCTTCCCCTCAAATCTTCTCTAGGTGAGTGCAGGCACCAAGATGAAAGATAATAATGTAGTTCCCTGATTGCACAGTCTAGGTACAGCCTTAAGCTCTACTTGACTGAAAAGATGAAAGACTCTAGAAACTTTTTAAATGCTAGGATGGGCTGGCAAATTGAAGCAAATATCAAGTGTCTAGAGATTAACTGACCTATTTTGGACAAGGTGAAGAGACATTTATGACCCTGTGTTACCCTAGACACGACTGGATCAGTGAGGGCATCGGCGTATTTTAAGGAATGAAGGAAAAAATGTGCAACACTGTGGTGCTATTATAAAGTGAATTGGCTATTAAACTGCAGCTTTAACATGGAGCACAATAAAGCCACAGCCATAGGCAGATTATGAGACAATGGGACCCTGGACACAGACACGTAACCCCCACCCCCCTCCCCAGCAAGGCAGGTACACTGACCGGCAGACAACAGCACAATAACTACATTCACCTGTACCGCAACATTATTTACAGCAAACAAATACACAATTAACACCACCAGCATATAAAAACTAGGACAATATTCACTTGCATCTCAACAGGATCTACAGCACAGGAACACTCAAAGCCAACAGCGCTACAACAATTCATCTGATAATCTCAGCCTTGTTATCACAAAACAGGAAATACTGCACAAACCACTGCTGGTAGATGTTAGATATCATGTAATTTAATTGAACTTAAAGTAGGCAAGTTCACACTTAAACAAGACTGATCTCAATTATTTCAACTTAAAGTCTCAGTGTGAGTGTTATTCAACCAAAGGCCAACAAAAGAAACAAAGTCAATGATAAACCAGTGCCCAGGCCTACCAATCCAAGCTAATCAGTCTGCATCAGCCTCTTAAATCCAAAACTTAAGTTATCCATCTGAATCCATGATAAAATAAAATGTCCTTCAAAATGCAAAAATACAGCAAAAAGGCAATGCATTGCATAAAAAGGAAAACAGCTCCAGCAAAAAGGAAAAGTAATGTTTGGGTCTTACCGGTAATCTGGGAGTTCCACCAGGCTCTGAATTCGGCCTAACCATCTGCTCAGGTCCTGTGGTCTTCTGGTCTTCTTTAGATGTCAATATAGTGATCCTTGACACCAGAATGCTCCAAAACAAGCAATTAGCATCAAATCTCTGTAAATTTACTTATAAAAACTGAGATGGCAAAGCTTGAATCCCAACTCAAAGTAGTACACCTGTATCAATCTCCATTCCCCAGACACACCCCAAACACACTTCCTTTGTCACTTCTGTCAAAAGGGGTGGTCCCCGAGATACCTGGGAAATGTAGTGTTTGGTAGTGCTGACCAGTTGTGTACTATGTAATTAAATATGGCATTTACTTTACATGGGTGGAGAATGCACAAACTTAGGCTACAGGTTTGATACATGATGTAAGCTTACAATATACGCACAGACTTGTGGGGGTGTTAAAGCACAATAAGTAGAAATACATTTACCTGTATCTCATCACAGGATTTACTGTGCAAACACACTGCTCTCAACCAGAAATAAGCGATAAGTTTAAGCCACGTCCAATATTAACAAAAACAAAGACTAAAAAACAATTGACAGCAAGGTGTCACATATAGCAACACAGGAAGACTTTATAAGCCTCAATTAATCATAAAATCATCTCACCTTATGGAGTGCCTTTTTTCCTGGCTCTGCTTCGCGCAAGATTATCGACAATATCATCAAAGTCCAATGTATGGGTGAGTAGGCTCTCAAATGCCATGAGAGAAAGTGCCTTGAGGCATTTTTGCAACATCTTGGTCCTGGACAGGAGAGAGATTGACCACTCCCCTTCACAATTAGTGACAGGCAGAGTCAGAAATAGCCGCAGTGCCACATAAACATTTGGAAACAGATCGCAGACCATAACTACAATTATTTGGAGTGGTCCTTTTGGGCTTGTATTATCTTCAGGCTTAATAAATGATCTTTTGGGGCCCTATTAACATGAATGACTAAGCCTTTTGACGATACAACAAGAAATGCAACTTCATGCAGAGGGTCTGGCTTAGGGGCCCCCTGGGTCCTTGATCCCTTAGGCCTCTGGGCCTGGCCCTGGTAAGCCCGTTCAGTTATCCACCCGATGGCTACAGCTAAAAATAAAAAATAAAAAAAAACAGAAATGGCAAAATCATTTCAGCTGCAGAAGTTTTGTCATTCATACCCTTGCATAACCCCAGCTAACACATTAAATACCAATAATGTAACCTGTTAGGAATTTTTGGCAATTTCATGATGATGTTATGCCTAGATTAAATGGTATTAATTTTTATTACCCCTACTTTCAATGTAAGACTCACCAACTTAGTATTTGCACACTCACTTCCTCAAATAGTTATTATATAGTTCATCATGTTATGTAATTCTTAAATTAGGATTCAGTGATATAGGTTAGCTGTTCAGGCTAGGTACAGTTTATGAATAAACCTAATGAGACAGAAAGAAAACTGAATAATATTTTGTAATTTTCTGCTATATACTTTTATATAACTTAGCCACTATAGATGAAATCACTGCAGCAGACCAAGATACCTTTGATCTCCCAATTACAGTAAAAATGTCTGACTGGGCAATCAACTCTGTGTTGTGATTATCAGCAGTATTAGGAGCCCTATGAAAAGACTGGGATTTGATATTGTTGTTTATGGGCAATTTCATGCTCTGTTGATTATTGTTAGTGTTATTGTTGAACCTCCCAGTGGGGCTCTTGTAGTTGGTGAGTTCAGTATGGGGTAGAGCTATGCCAACAAAAAGTGGTCCTGTGCTTTTGTGCACTTTTTTTTCTGTAGAGATGAGTTAGTCAGTATACTGCTGAGCGGTAAGTACCATTGCTCATGGGAAGCTACAGTACAGTACATGTTTCAAGGTCTTCTATTTTACCAATAAACAGTCATATAGATTTTAGAGTAGCTCCTGGCATTCTGATTTTTTTTTTTTGTTTGTTTGTTTTTTTTCTTTCTAAATGCTTTACTTGCAAAGTTTTTAAAGTATAATAGCACACAAGCCAAGGCAGATAGAGTTAGACTACTACGGAGCTAATTGTGCCTGTGTATAGCCAACCAATTTAGAGGAAACTGGACTACACAGTGTTCAAAATAAAACCCTAACTGCCAAAGTGTGGATCATCATGCCACTGAACCAGTTCAGCACCATGGAGAGCGACGTTTCCACACAGGGCATACTGGGGTGAAAGCCCCTACTTACCATAACAGCTGTTCCCAATCAAAGTAATGACTCTCCCCCATGCGAGTTTGCTGTGGTGTCCAATCACGTGTCATCGTGGGCCAAGAGTCCGCAGGTAGTCCTTCCAATCAAACACAACAGCAGCTGATTTCACTAATCAGTATACTTTCGAGCAGAAAGCAAGCAACAAATTAGAGAAATCACTCAGTGTCATGATTGGGGGGAAGGAAAACCTCAGTCGTCTTGGTCCTTTATGGCACATGGTTGGACACTACGGCCTCAAAGGCAGAGCACAGGAGTGTGGGAGAGCAAGAGCACAGGATGGATAATTGGACCTGGGGGGATGGGGAAATCAAAATGAATTGTGATTGAGGATGAAATATCACACTCTCTTGCTCTCTCCTCTCCTAGTGTGATTAACCTTCTACTCATGCATCCACCAGTGTTAATAATCAATTGTCTTTCTACATTGTACACTGTTATAGTGGTAATCTCTTGTTCCTACTACAAATAATTTGACACTCAGAATGAAGATAAAGAATTTATCTAAGGGTTTATAGTGAGTGAAATACAATGTTATTTTGTGACTACAATAACTATTCTTATTTTTTCAAACTAACAGTGGCTTTAATTTGATGGCAAAATTGCATTGTCTTGCTATTTCAGGGTCCTTGACCCCACACACCCTCTTGCCAAGACGAACACAGCTGCTGGCTGTGTTCTTCATGGCAAGGGGGTGTGTGGCCAGCTGTTAGCTATTTTTTTATGGAAATGTGATACTATATATGACTCTGGTTGTGTAAAATCTTGTGGTTTCAGGCTAGTAGTTCTTAACAGTTGCAAATGTTATGCTAAATTTCTTGTCAATGTATAAATTTACAATAATTGATTTATGTTTTGCTATCAGGTGCAACCATAACCATGTTGGCTGTTTGTAATAATTTCTTGTCCAAGATAGTTCATTCATGAAAAATTCTTGGCTTGGTTGTATTTAATGGAATTAAATCACATTCACTAGTACCTCAAAGGGGAATTAGTTAAATGTGATTTATCAAGTTGATGTTATTTTATTAGTTTGCTGTCATTTGTTGTGTTCCTGGTACAGACAGTTTGCAGTGTCCACGACCATCAGGCATTTCATAGCTCTTCACTGGGGATCAAGAATTCAGTGTGTGTCAGTCATTGTAATGTGATCTCCACCACAATGTCCATAGTGTTACAAAATTCTGGAGGTGCATGACTCTGCACTCAGACACTGTATGGACCCTGAAGGTCGTAAAATTACTAAAAGTACTAAACTGATCATTTGAGTGTCTTTTTACAGCGTATATCTTTTACATAAAATTTGTCTGACAGTTCCAGCTAGGACACCAAGGGATGACTGCACAGAGACAAATTTGTGCAAGGCAAATGCAAATGTGGCTCAAATATGGCTTGATTCTATTTAATCTGGGAAGTTATCAGAACATTTAGTATACCAGGAGCAGCTGAATAAATTCATCATCAGTAGGTTTGGTTAGGCTTCTTGAAGTAGCAGTTATTGTATATGGCAAATGTAATAAATTGTCAGCCCTAAAAAAAATGTACAGCAATATTCTTTGATATTTTGAAAATTGAATTATATCACTTTTGAGATTAAGGTGCAAGTTGTTAGGATGTCATGGGAATAGGAATAGGGATATTCATGCAAATGGATGCAAATCGAAGGCATGCAAGTAACAACAGTGTTATTATGACAGACCTACTGTTCAGGTATTAGAAAACACCTAAGGATGAAAGCATATTTCTCTAATCTACTGTATATAAATTGTGTATAATATAAAAAAATTGTGATAATTCTGTGGTACTGCCAACGGTGATAGACTCTGCTGTTAATCCCTCCCCTAGGTACACTACTGAAGCCTTCCTGGATAAATATGAGGTTTTCTTTACTAAACAGGTTATTAAAAAAAAAAAGTATGAAACTAATCTTAAAACTAACCTGACTTATATATGTCTCATAATTCTGATGTTTTAAGATGTTTTGACTCCAATTCCATTCTACAGTTGCTTGATGCAGATCCTTCTATACCCCACAGTGTGGTATTTATCACAGTTGGTCATTCAATTTTAATTGACCTCCTTAAGCACTGGGTGGGTATATCTGGCTCAGCACTAGGCTGCCTCAGATCCTATCTTTCAAATAGAACCTGCTCTGTCACAATAGGTAATTCATCATTTTTCTCAGCTGACATCACCTGGGGGGTCCCCCAGGATTCAATTCCAGGCCCCATCCTTTTTCCCTCTCCATGCTCTCATTTGGCAACATCATTTGTAAACACGATGAGTCTTTTCACAGCTATACCACTGAGACCAAGTGACTCAAACTTTTTAAACATTTTTTTTTCAGGTAGAGCCCTCATGATTGTCCCTTATTCTGCAGCTGATTGCATTTTCCTCATCAAGCCCCATTGATTGTGGATAACCCTACATATAGGACAGCTTACCAAATTTAGTATCATAATATTTTAACCTATCAAGTCTTGATGCAGTGCTATCGACTTGTTTTTCACCTTTTTAAATCCTGTGTTGTTTTATTTAAATGTGTATTTTTGTGTTTATTTATGTATTTTATATTCCTGGAGTCAACATGCATTTCACAACTAAAAAAAAACAAAAAAAACAAGACCAAACCAAAAACCAAACCAAACCAAAAAAAGACCAAGACATCTTACAATCCTAACAACCTTTTGACAGATGAATACTGTATTCTGCATCTTCACTGCAATCTGCTGATAATCTGTCAATATAATGAACCACTTACGTTTCTCACTGAACTGAGATATAATCTTAAAAAAAAAAAAAAAAAAATGGGCATCTTTAGGCTGTCTGTAAATGTCAGAATCCCTTTAAAATTTTAGCTGTATAATCCAAGTTTCTTAACTTATCTACCATTATTCAGCGTCCATTTTCTGTTGTTGGCTCCACTGGAGTTAAACTACAGCCACGGGAACATGGACAGAATGGATTTCTATAGCCGCAAGCCTTTTTTCCATGGTCAGTTGGCATGACTCATAGGGCTATTAAGAAAGACAGAGAGGGCATTCTTTGTTAACACGATCCACAATTAGTGTAATGATCCTCTGGCATTGCACAGGGTGAATGATGGATTTTGGAAGGGCCTCTGCTCATACACAAGCAAGCAGATAAGCAAGAGGAGCAAGCCCATCCTTTGTAAAGATATTGCATCTTTTTGTCTGTAATTAGCAATCATCCTTGGACAATGACCAGACATTTAGGAGAGTATGTTGGCATCAGTTGGAGGACTCAAGCACAATAAACATATCATTGGAACATCAAAGGGATGGGATCTCCTTTTTTTATAATTTCATACCAAATAACAGGAAATCATAAATTTATCTTATCATGATGTTTTATCTTGAAATCTCTCAATAGTACTTTAAGAATGATTCAGAGTCAAAAATTGTAATACACTGCACAGTTACAGCTGACACCACTCAGATAATGATTTTGCAGCCGTACTATGTAAACTGAGGAAAACACCCTGTGTATGAGAATGGAGCAGTAAATCATTTGATTTATCAGGGAGATGCCTGAAGGACTTCCTTATGCTTGATTAAAGGGCTGCATTATTATGTATGGCAAAATTAAAGTGCTTCACTGTGCTAAGGAGCATCCTTTAAAAAAGCTGCAACTTTGTCAAGGCAGTGCGAAAGAATAATATTATAGGCAGATCTTAACTAGGCTACAAATGAACATATACAATATAATGCCTGCATTGCTTCTAAACCTTTTGCATAAGACCACAACTAGATATTGCTCCTACAAGACACAAATGTCAGTATGAATGATACTTGATGGGGCTTGGGGTCATCATCCTGCTAAAACCTTATAGCTATTCCAGAGAGGCCATCACTATTTAATTCTTATCTGTCAAAAAATAAATAAATAAATAAATAAAAAATCAATGGTCATCACCTATTTGATTTTGGCTACTGCCATTGTCACTGACAAAGCCTGAATTAAACATCAAATATGCACTTTGACATATGGGCACTTCTTATGCACCACACCAATGGCAGTGTGTTTTCCCAGTGATTGATTTATTTCACAGTTATTTGTCAGTACCCTTCTTTCAACCTCCACATTATCTGTAAAGCACACTCACATTAATATCGCCTAATGTTAAGGCCTGGACAGTTTGATTTACAGTGTGCTTTGGCAGCCAAGGAAAGCCGATAAATGTACAAAGCATTCCACGCTTTCTTCCGGCAGGAAGGAATTCCAACAGGATTATATTGAATAGTTTGGCAGATTTGTCTGCTGACACACCCCCATGAATTATATTGCTGCCAGTGACAGATTAATCACCATCTCTTGGTAATATAAGTACCAAGACAAACAGGAATAAAAATCCATACTCTTACATCTAAAGGGAATCAGGGACCCAAGAGCCTTAATTTCTGCAATGACACATTTCTTGAACTGGGACAAAGCAAGTCATTCACAAGAGTTTATGATCCCTTACCTGATATGTCTGCCAAAGTCAGATTTGTTTGACAGATATCAGAAAAATCCACATAAAAAAAATAAAAGAATAAAAAAAAAACCAATGTTTTTTTTTATATGTATGGCTGAAATGTGGCTCAAATTTGACCATCATATTTCCCTTAACAATGTATCACAACTATATTACAACTGTGTTTATGTTGTAGTACTTAATTCAGTTCATTTCAAAAACATGGGTGCATGGGTACTGGAAGGACTGATTGGTAAACAAAGATTGTGGTTTTTCCACTGGAACCACCATTCACTGAAGAAGGGAAACAAGGTGCAACACCAGTGATGTGGAACTGTGTTTCATGAGACCCAGTGCTGTGGACCTTTTCAAATGTGCCTACAAGGCCAATGGGACTTATCACCAGCATGGATGCCCATCCCTCCACTGCAGCACACTTACTTATACAGGTCTTAACATGGGCTCATGTCTCCTGTGCTTTACTGATTCTGTCTGAATTCATCATGAGGTGTCACTGAGGTCAAATCCCAGTTCCCTCCTTCAGCAATTATATTCATAATTTTACATTTCCTTTCCATGGGTACCATTGGTGTTATATATTGCTGTGGAGGATATGCCATCCTACTGCATCAGTTGAAAGGGGGAAAGCATGTTGCACGTATACCTGATGCAATGTGATGAATAAGATCCACAAAAGAACAAAAACAAAGGAATTCTGATTGTGACGAGTTATTTTGGAGATGTTTTTTAACTCCAGGAAACAGGACCCTACAACTTTTCTAATTTGATCATCAAGGCAGGTTTGAATAGTAAAAACATACTCCCAGGTTAGCTGCCCTAAGCATGTGGTGTAATAGTTTATGCAAAACTAAAGGCAAGGTCTAAGAGTTTTTATAACATTTTTTTTTGTTTACTTTTTTTTTTTT
>OMKZ01019005.1:107467-120538 GCA_900302535.1 Neoniphon sammara
TTTTTTTAAAATTTTTTTTTTTTTTTTTTTTTTGTTTACTGTTTTTACAGCAATAAGATGAAACACAATTTGAAGAGCAGTCCAGGATGTTCTACCATGCAAACTAGAGGAATGCATATATTTTTATGGATATTGTTTTATAAGTTGTAGTTTTATTATTTCCACTGTCCCTCTCATGTTTGTAATTTTATCATTTCCATTGTCCCTCTCATGTTTAAGTGCCTTTATTAAAAAAAAAAAAGCAACAAAACTAGGGTGGAATTTCTTACCCTGCATACTTTTTGAGATGAGTGAAAGTGTCAACATATTTGAACAAAATTGCTGGTGTTGACCTTGTTGCAGGAGACAGTTTATTGACCAAAAAATAAATAAATAAATAAAATAAAATAAAAATAAAATCCCATAAATTATTTTGACTCTGCAATCCCCTGTGGGATTAACATTGGCAGCGGTGGGGTGTTGGAGGGGTGAAAGTGCACATAATATCTCAGCTACCATCCAACAAGGCTAACAGAAAGCCCACACAGATAACCAAACATGGACATTGGATAACAATGAGGCAGTAAGCAAGAAGGTGAAAGGAATTGACTTCCTGTTTGAAATAATGCTAAGAGCTTTGTTAGTCCTCCTTTCTGTAACATTCATTTTCAGTCCGAGCTTCTCATTCATAATTTTAGTGAATTAAATGTTTTGACATTTTGTTGATGGCCACAGTATCATTAAATGACCATAAATATGAACCTCACAAATAAAAAAAAAAATAATACAAATTTACCTGGCTGAAAGGGCTGCCTTCATTTCTCTACAGATTACCAGCATTAAAGGAACAGGGAACGATTAATGACATTGGAAGGTTTAAAACCACTTGAAAGTTACTACTGGCAATCACAGGCACAAGAAACTTCTAAAAGCTCAGAGTGGACCTTTAAGATTAGGACCACCTGTCAGCAGCCTCTTTCAAAGAGCTGTCACCCCACTCAACCTGCCACAAGACTTCACACAATGCATACAGCTTTCTTTTACTTCTAGGCAGAAAACAGCGTGGATAAGTTTAGGTCAAAAGCCCTATACTCACAGTACATGCTTGGTACTTGACAAGTAACATTCCAGTCCAGATTTGGTGAAGCTGGGAACAAAATTTTTATTGGACACAATCTAATAGAAACCACTGGTTTAAAGGGGACATCACATTAAACATGAAATAATACGACATCCTCGCAAAGATGTATATTATACGTGTAGCGTTCATAAGAAAAGTGACAAGTGGATGTATCTGAGATTCTTGCCATCAATAGCAACATGATATGTCCACATAATGAACATCCTGGGAGGACAGAAATACACTGAAAGCATAAACACTCTGAATAGATATCATCAGAGGGCAAACCTCTTGTAATCAGGCTCATCTTTAGATGGGGCCAATGCCAGATCTTCCTCATCTCGTCTGATATGCTCAAATTTCTATAAATTTCTGTTTCACCATTAACACATATTTTCAATATGAAGATTGAAGAAGTGAGAACCGAAAAATGTCAGTCAAGTGTTTGCTCTGTATGTTGTTTTCAAGTTTTCCAAGATCTTTTAAATGATCTCTGGTCTACAGTATAACCCGTTATTAGCCTAAGTGGTTTTAGAATAGTCGTTTTTCATTGTCTGAGATGTTCTAACTTACAAACAGTTGTTTCGTTCGTGTTCGAACTTTTCAATAGGCCTGCAAGAAGACAAGACAGGCTTTTGCAATTCAGGCTTTTGGCCAATGTTTATAATCTTTTTTTTTTTTTTAAACTTTTTGTTGTATTGTTGTAATTAATTAATTCAATTCAATGAGCATTTACTTTACATGACTGTAGGGCAGGCCACTGTAGAATACTCAATTAGTCCAGTTAGTTACTTAGGAAAACTCAGCTTTAAAAAGCATTAAGATTCAGGTTTGCCGTTGTCAGTCAACTGGAGAGGGAAACATGGTCCTCGGTTCAGTCAGTCAACCATAAACAAAATCAGTAAGGAGGCGGCAGTGTTTCAACAGTGGGCATCATAATGCTATTACAAATTGGGGTTTTAAGCTGCACAGGGACATGAAGAACTAAATGAATAGCCAGAAGTGTAGGCAGCAGTGAAATACTGTACATATAATGCAATGCCTGGGCTATAGTTATGCGAAATGAATCAAGAGGGCAAATGATATTCAAGTGTTTTTTATTTTTCTGGCATGTTGTCCATCTTTAAAATACACTGAAGATTATTGATATGCACTTTCTGTTCTCATCTTTTTTCATGTTACAGTGAGAGACCCTGATTCCTGTGTAATGACACTGTTATAGGATTACTCTAAAAACACAAAATAACACATTAGCTGGCATACTATCCTTATGAAATGCATCATGACCACTTTGCAACAAAAAGCAAGACAATGCCCATAAAGTCCTTAAAGATGCACAATTCAAAAATAGTTGACACATCTGATTTAAGTCAATGATATCAAGTTAAATGCGCTATTACACAGGAATCTGTTAAATATCAAAACAAAATAGTAACAGAAATGCTCTTTTCACAAGTGTAGCAAAAGACTTACAATTTATCATCATAGATATAATAGTAACAGGTGACAAGGCCTAAAATAAATGATAATCTCTCTTGCCATTCTGTCATAAAAACCTGACAAAAACACGTAAAATCAAAAGATAAGAGTGACAAAGAGACTCACATTTGTTCCAACAACATATTGTACACCTCTGGAGGGAATGGGGGCTGAAAATGGTCGACAGTTTTCAAATTTCTGCAGATCATAACGCCCCCTCCTCTGGAGTTCAAGAGTTCGTGGGAAGCCAAGGCATTAGAAAAGGCATTGTAACCCCCTGTTCTCAAACATGGGAACAAAAACATAGCCTAAAGAAGCCCCTTAGTGGGCAAAGAAAATCCTCTGTGAGAAACAAGTCAATGTGCGAACCAGAGGTGAATGATGTCCCTGGTCTAATTTTTCTATGCTGATGTCTTTCTCCTAATTGGAATCCGCCTCGCAAATTCAAAAGCCAGCTATCCAAGTGGCACACAAAAGTAATACAATAAGAAATAAACAGTGATGAATTTACCAGGACATTATTAAAAAAAAAAGAATCAACATCAACAATTGTTGCATTTCTAGGGTCATCATGTTTCTCTGTTATGTAAATTAGTATTATACAGTGAGTGCACTGCAAATTCTGGATTATGAAATAGTTGAAACCTCCAATGATTTTTCTTCTTCTTTAAGTTCTGACAGCTTCCATGCTTTAGGTTGAACAACTGATGATTTGTTGATGCCTCATTTGCAGTCCTCGCCCGCATACCACTAGCACTGATTGCAGTCACTTCTCTGCAGCATTTGTATGTATTCCACAGAAAATACAGACTTTAGCTTGAGCTGGGTGGATCATACATATGTACAATAAATGCTTGAACAGGTCATTACGGGTATTGGCAAGGTGGTGTGACAAAATACTGCTCTACTCAAAACACTATCATGTAGTCGCCAGGTGTAAAAAAAAGAGTGTCCTGACCTAACGCATAGCTTTCCCCACAAAAAGGCAGAATTATTTCAATTTATACAGCAATGGCAGAGTTAAGATTCAGGCTTGTCATAAAAACTAAAGGCTTTAGCACCATAAAATACCACTAATTGGCAAGCAAATAGTAGGACGAAACCCCACAGACAGCAGGTTATATATATCTACCAGCCATCTTCAACTTCCTGTTGTATTTCCAACACAGTCGTCTGTGTGGTGGAAATGACTTGTGAATGGATTCACTTTGATCTGACTTCTCATGTACATAGTCCATTCCTCTTCTTGCATGTTGAGCAAATAGCTGATGTGGTGTCAACAAATATTTATGACTGAAGCTTCAATAGGTGCAGATCTTTCTAATTCCTCTTTCTCTGATGTCACTGCTAGCCACTGATTGAACAAGATCACTATTAGGGCAGAAGCTTTGCCATGAAGACTGCCCGGGATGAAGGGAAGAATTTCCTGTACGTCGTGTACGCAGAGGAAACGCTGTGGGGGGGATGTTGGAAAAGGGCTGAATTAGACCAGAGGTTGTTGTAAGCAAATTGCACTAACAGGGCCGGAAAGATCAGGAAGTTTGTGCTCTTGGGATTTGGAAACTTTCTGTGAATGGTAAAACCATGCTTGGTAGCAGCCAAATGTAATCTTCTAGCTGTAGCCTTCTCTTGCCTCTGAAGAGGCTTTCAACTGGGACCGGCTACAAGTTGGGACAATAAGACCTGGTATAAAAGGGACCCAAAGGACTGACAGGCTCAGACTCAGACGCAGGTGCCTTGATGTGCTGGCGGAACGGCCTTTCGGTTCTTTAAAGCCTGGGACTTGTCCTTGAAGTCTGCTGGTTTCTGCTGCGAAACGTCTATCAGTGCACTGGCAACGATGAGCCCTATAGAAAAACAATGTAAGACATATACAAGTGAAAGATGTGAACAAGAACAAGGCAGTTACAAATTGGTAAGTTAAAGAAGAGCCAAATGGATATAATACGTGTGGCTATTTCAACCATTAACTTGCAATTCAGTCATGACACCAATTCATTACTTTCAAAATTAGGTTAAGAATAAAGCAAAAAATTAGGAAATGATATTGAGGTGTGTCTCATACATGGTTATTACTCGAATGCATTCTCATTTTAGGGTCTATTCCAAATAGAAAATTCAGTTTGTGCAGCTGGCAACAGCAAATCATCATATTTCCTGTGGAACTGTAACCACCTTTCCAGCAGCAGAAATTGCAATTAAGAGGAAGGCTTCCTCCAGAGTACAAGATAACTCTCATTGCGCCCCCTGCATGCTCAGTGCAAATTTAGCCCATAAATAGGCAGATCTGTTAGCCATATATCATAGTTAGTGCATATATCATAGCTAGGCAGCTTTAAGATAATTCTTCCAAAAAGTTTCTTGCAAATGACTGGTTACTGAGATGGCAGCAAGTTTACGGGATGTGCTCCCACCATTCTGGCACCGCTTCTCCCATTGCTATAGGGGCAGACAATTTTGTGGGTGTCCAACTCATTGTCAGAGACCGCAAAGCTACAAGAAATAGCATTGAGAGGCATGGTGTCATGTATCTACACTATGGCACCCCAGGACCAAATTGAGGCTTGAATGGGGTGTTTGTCCTTCATGATTTAACAGAATACTGAATACAGAACAACATATCAGGTACAGGATGTGTGTCCACGAGAAAACCAATTTCAGAAACAACTGAAGAAAGAAAAACTATAATGTGACCCAGGATAGTAAGAATGTGTACCCAAATAATGTGTTCTTCTTCATACAGTGGTATAAAGAACTTTGCCATCAAGAGGTTATTGAAATCACTGACCCATGCTGTGAAGGTGGCACTACACGCGTCATTCCACTTTTAAAGATCAACAGAGCAAAATAATTTGTGTGCAGGTCCTTGACTGAAACCATTTCACACACACTATTGAAAAAGTAAAAAAAAAATCTGAAAAGGTCTATGCTTATATATGCTACTGAAACCCTCTTGTACAATATAATGTCAGTCTCTCATAAACACTAATGAAATGCATCATGCTCATAGACCACTGAAACTTTCCATACATGACTGAAACAATCAGACTGTACACTACTGAAACACCACCAACGCTGCTGCACACGTGAAAAACTGCAGCTCAAGGATAGAATATTTCAGTAGTGTTTTTCAGAGAGTACTACAGTAGCAACAGAAAAAAAAAATGGGTCCAGTGTTTCAACAGCTGTATTATTGTGGAAAAGCTCTGCGAAATGGTGGGTCTTGAGAGAAGCCCTTGCACTTTGAGTCTGAGAGGCTGACTTCAAAAGCTGATGAATGCTGTTGATATTTCACACATCTGAAATTTTTTTCTCCTACTAGACTCCATTGTGGCTGCACTGGAATTATCTCTACATAACGTCATGTTGTCTACATCTGCCAATTTTCTTTGGGAATAAGAAAAATACACTACTAAACATTAAAATGGGCCCAGAAATGCGAGGCACATTGCTAGCAGTTTTTTTTTTAATGCTGAAGTGTTTGATAGAGAGTTTTTTCTTTAAGAACTACTGACTCATATAGTAGTTTATATACTTAAGTTGTAGCAACAAGACTGGATGGATTTTTGTCAAATTTGGTATATAATGATCGGAAAGGGTTTGTTAAGGTTAGGCTCTGCTCAGATAACGTTAGATGGCTTTTAGACATGTTTAACATCAAACAGACCTAGCCCTCCTCCTATCCTGTGACTGGATGCAGAAAAAGCTTTTGATAGGATAGAATGGGAGTAGTTGTAGTTAGTTTTACAGAATATGGCCCGCAGGAAAGATTTCATTAATTTGATTAAGGTGCTGTATACTGATCCCAGAGCACCTGTTTTGACACGTAATCTCAACCACTTACATACCTATCCCACATGATGTACATCAAGGTCTCTGTATGCCCCCTCTTCTTATTTTATCTCTCCAGCCACTGACACAAGCTTTGCCACAATCTGATGATACTCATCCTATCACTATTTGCAGTATACAGCATCATATTTCATATGTTGATGCTGGGTACATCACAATCATTCCCCCATACTATATTTCTGAATATTTCAGCAGTCCCTCACATTACAGAATTAATTGGAAAAATTCATCACTGTTGTGTGTTGTCACTGTCATTGTACTGTTGTTATTCGGTCAATTATGTCACTCTCCCCGCAAATAATGGACTTGTTAAAAGGTAATTTACATTAAATGTGATGTTAACAGAATGATAAATTACATTAGACACCTTGCAAGCAAGTGACAAGTCTTTTTTTTTTACTATGCCTGCTGTGTCTTGTTTATGACAGGTTGTAGTGCCCTGGCTAAACTAAAGTTGTTATGATCATGACATGCCAAAGAACAATGGAAGTGACATAAGGGACCACTTATGACTAGTGGTTCTCAATCCTGGACCTCAGGACCCTGAGTACTACTGGTTTTCATTTTAGCCATGTAATCAGGGGCTCAGTTACACCTAGAATACCAGGTGAATGCAATTAAACAACCAGTAGAATGAAAAAACAGCAGTGCTCAGGGCCCTGAGGACCAGGATTGAGAACTTGAGATTATAACAATAGTCATAACCTTCACATTGTCATAACAAAACATCCCAGGAAGTGTCAACTTTGCAGGTAAAGTGACTCATGATTGAATGACACTTTATGACAACAGTCATAAATATTCATTACTGTTTATGACAGTTGTGATGTCATGTTAATGTCAGTGTTATGAACACCCCTTTGAATAGATTTAACAAGAAAAAGTTATACTATGCAAAGTGATATGTAACAGTGCATTAACTTGCACAGTAATTAATGATCTATGTTTTAGGTTCAACCATCATGAGCTTCACAAGTACACAAGGAACAAAATTATCTTGGATAAAAGGTCAGTGATCAATAGTCTTTGATCAGACCTGAGGTCATATCTCCTGGAGACTCAGGTAAAGAGAGCAACTGAGCTGCCAAGTAAGCAACTTCTGAAGGTGAGATGGATAAGATGGCAGGTGAGGCTGCTGGACAAGCTTGGTCGGCCAAAATGTGCAGTGAGGGTTTGCCGGGAATGCCTGGTGGTCTCCTGGCAGGGGTTAGGAACATGTAGCCTATATCATGGTTGATCATGGCTTGTCATGGCAGCGATTCAAGAAGCAAGAGGTGGACAGCAGTGGTGAAAAACGCTGTTAAACTGAAGAAGGAGGGCTTTTTGGCCTGGTTGGCACAAGGGACTCCTCAGTCAGCAGAGAGATGAAGTCATGCCAGAGAGGTGGCAGCTGTGATAACTGCAGAGCCTAAGTGAGGGAGGAGTATGGCAAGACTATGGAAAATTAATTGTCGGATGCCTCAAAGAGGTTTTGTAAAATCGTGTGATGACTCAGGGAGGACAAGACAGGATATTACGAGGATGTTCTCAGTCAAGAGATGGAAGGAGCACTTTGTGGAACTCCTAAAGCTGGCAGATACACCCTTTGTGCCAGAGGCAGTGCTGGAAAATTGGGGAGGGTGTAAGGGACCCTGTTCAAAATGGCTTCAATGTTTGGTGCTTGTCATGGCAGCAACCTAAGAGCCCACCAAGGTTGTTCAAAGTGGGCATTAGACCCTGACAAAGATGTGCCTTGTCTTCTCTCCTGTTGGTGACATTTATGTACAACATATCAAGATGCAGCCGAGGTCTGGGAAGTGTCCCATTTAGTGACAGTAGGGTGGAAGGTGGAATCTGTTTGTGGGTGATGTCCTTTTGGCTTCAATGAACCGTGATCTCCAGTGTACACAGCGGTGGTCTGTATCTGAGTGTGACGTGGTCAGAATGAGGATCAGCATCCCCTAGAGTCTGAGGTCATGGCACTCTCCCAGAAGGTGTCCTGTCCCATGCAGGTAGGGGTGAGAAGCTGCTCAAAGTGAAGGAGTTCGGATATCTCATGGCCATATTCATGGGTGAAGGTAAGAAAAATCGTGACATCGACCAAGAGTTAGGTACATTGGCTGCAGTACTCTCAGTGTTATACCTGAATAGAGAACTGAGCCCCTATGCAAAGCTCCCTATTTACTGGCTGATCTTCATTCTGACTCATCCCTAATCAATAAGCTCTAGGTAGTGACTGAAAGAATGAAATTCCAGATACGAGCAGCCAAAATAAGGTTTCACCACAAGGTGGCTGACCTCATCCTTCATGATAAGTACATATATAATTGTTAAATGACCAAGAAAATGTGAGTGAGTGCAAAGGAGAGTGCATAAATGGGTGAGGATCAGTTTGTACACCTACTTTAGTCAATATAACATTTATTTTTGTATTTATGTGACAATTGTTGCCTTTTATTTTTGTATTGTGAGCAGTCAAGCTTTTTTTCCATCCCATACAAATTTACCACACAGAGCAGTAAAATTTATTATCTGAAATTCCATGTTTGCACACCAGTGAGGATGTGTTTGTGTGGTACTGCTCGAGCAGGTAGGGTTGAGTTTCTTTCTTAAGAATACTCTGACAGGTAAGACCAGGCAGCACAAGTGTGCTTCTAAGACCTTCAAGTTAGCCTGAATATATGAAAAAGGGGGGTAGGCACTAAACGGTATAATGAGAATTTGATATAAACCACTGCACATCCACTTGTAAACATCTGTTCCCAGCTCAAGCTCACATGAACACTGCATACCAAATCATTCAAATTGAAATGAATCTTTGGATATAGCATACAATGTTTTCTAGATTTTTCACACAGCTAAATAATTTTTCACTTTGTGTGCTTGTAGACTGCGAGAAAGTATCTTCCCCTAACTGTAAACAACAGCTTCAGAGGCATGATTGCATTACATGCCTTAATATTGCAGAATGCATTGTTGATGATTATATTCTTTTGGGCCACTGACTGCAAATTCAATAACAGAATATCCTAAATACACTCTAACTAAAATAAAAAAAAAAATTTATTTGTGCATGTGTGTATATCATTACCAGACTGGCCTGGGGGAGGCAAGCCTGAGGGCCCAGAAGGCAGACACATGAGGACAGTCAACACAGCAGCTTTCCCCCCTGAACATGGCTCCATTGCAATGGGTTTTGGTGGGCCCTGAAAAGAGAACATAAACACTTCACTAATTCTTATTCTAACATTTCATCAGTGAAATAAATTCAAAAGCAAGAATAAGATTTTAAAGCAAAAACATAACATTTGCACTCAAAACTGCGGAAAAATAGCATTGACAGATGCTTACATAAAATCAAACAAAAGACACAAGCACAATAAGAACAAATGTATCCTGAATAAAAAAAGCAAAGCCCTGCTCCTGAGACAAATGGCTAGATTGGTCACACATCAAAAACACTTGTGTATGTCCCTGTCAGACGGCCTCTGTGTTGAGGCAATGACCTACTCTCCGAGTTAATGGCCATAACTGCTTGTCTCAAGCGTGAAAAACATGTCATCCTGATAATGAAAGCCAAGAGTTTCAAAGCATGTTTTGGGTGAAGGGATAGAAATTGGGGAATAATAACATGTCTGAACAGGATTGACTTTTTCTCTGCCTCCCTCTGAATTTAAAATGGAGATGGCTGGATAGAGAGCAGCAGCAGGAGAAGTGGGACTAAGACATGCATGCACATCTACATGCATCACCAACCCATACAAAGTGGAAAAGAATCAGGGAGTGGAATTTTGCAAACACTGTGGAGCTTGCTCTACATTCTGGTCTTGTGGGTCTTGGTTGCTGAAATAAAACAAAAACCTCCCTTGGCACAACTGACAAAGTGTAAATGCAGTATCACATGAAAACAATGTTCATTTTCACACGTGAGGATTAAAGATACTGTTCAAGAAAAAGATTACTGAAGGACTGGTTGATAAATGGTCTAAAAATCTAATGCTTACATGGCATTGACAAATGAGAAACTCCCAGGACTTCCAGTGACTTTTTACACTTAATACCACACATGTAACTCTTAAGTAAAATTATTTAAAAGCACTGTTCCACCTACTGTACTTGTTGCAGCATGGAGTCCTTCAATCAAACGTAAACGCCATCTCATTTGCTAAGAGGCGAAGCATGCAATTTCCCATGAAGCTGCCAATTAAGTTCGCCATTTGAAATGCCATAGTTCACAGCTATGTTTCTTAATTGAAGCAACGCTGAAAGAGTGTCATGTGCATTAGGCTTTGGCTATGCAGCTGTCTTCACATGGGCGGTGGGCATACTTAGCTGAGCTGTCACTCAGCATGTTTTGGTGTGAAAATGAATGCAATGCAGCAATGGAGTGTGAATGAACATGTAACAGCAGATAATGGAAGAGAAAAGATGCATTTAAGTGACACAAAGTGATAGGAACGTTATCTATAGGGCAAGTGCAAATTTAATCACAAACGAATAAAGCACAGTATGGTCAATTTTTGGGGGCCTTTTTTATGACATGAGAAACTTCTAAGAACAATCAGATACTCCTGGGTGGGTGTGTGGTTGGCTGTTCAGGCATTTTAGTGTACAAATATGGCCAACCTCATCACATGCTATCAAAAGCTGATGCTAAGAGCTACCGGGTTTGTCGCTCATCAAAACACACAGTGCTCTTTTAAGAATTCAAAGAACTGGGTGAAGATAGAAATGCTGTGAACACTTCTAATGTTCCATCTGCCTCTAACTACTGTTCAGCTGATCTAATAGAGGGAATTAAAGATGAAGGGAAAGGAGAACAGGAGAAAGGTACAAAAATAAAAATGGAAAGTAGGATAGGGTGAAAACGTGAAAGACAGAAAATGTTACCGACACAGACATCTTCTTAATTGGTACTCTCAGTCATTTAACAGTTCAGTTTTTATTAGGGGACCCATTATTTCCTAATTTTTCTTTTCCCATGAGCTACAAAAATTGAGTGTACACATCATTGGGTCTTCAAATCCTGTTTTCGCTTCCATAGAATGACATTTTCATTGGAATGTGGTATTTTGTTTACATTTAACACAAATTTTGGAACTCAATTATCAGTTGCATGCCAGTCTGGATCAACGACACAGGTGACTTACACACATGTGGAACATGTCTAATCCTTATGATATCACAGATTTGAGATTTGGTTCTTTGAATTCTTTTAGTTTACCTTCAATTTCTTGATTGTTGTTTGCTAATTCATGCTCTGATTTACCCATTACAGTTTGAAAATCACCAACCTGTATGTGAATGTTTTATGCACCACAAAGCTGGCTCATGCCTTTTTTAATTTCGACTAAATTACTGTGTAAATTCGACAATAGGAGTGCACACTGTGTCTTCCTTTGTGCAGGCCTCATAGTCCTCAGCAGGGCCTCAAGAGCTCATACTGTAATTCTCCTAATCACACAGCCTCAGGAGCACACAGATCTGGGCTCTGATTCACCCTCTTTCATTTCAGACATGAAAATTATGTATATACATATACAGTATATGTGTGTATAAAAAATATATTTCTGAATTGTGGGCAGGATTGACAGTCACAGAATATGATTAGTTGGGTGCATTATTGCTCAAGCCAATTAACGTGCATGATCTGAACAGAATATGCTCATGCATCTCCCAGGTACATTCACGATCAAGGGACATATATTAAATCCTCTGCTGATGTACAAAGGGCAATTAGATTGAGGGCCATTTCAAGCCCATTCAAGTGATTCTGCTAATGAATAGCTATATGGGCCACATTCACGCAAGGGAATGAGTGCAACTTATGCTGACAATTTGATTAAAGTAGATTCCATGGTTGGCTCTGCTTGCATGCATCATTGGGTGAAACAATATTAAAGCTTTCCCAAACAAATCAGAAACACTCGATATGAATTCTGGTTTCTAACACTTTCATAACACCTGTACAGCAGTTTCATAACAGGTACATGGCATATTCATGAATACTGGCTAAAATCTTATCCATCACAAAGTCTTTATATGGTACTTGGTTTATATGAGAATGAAGTGAGCGGATGTGAATTTACTGAATGAACAATAATAAAAAAAAAAAAAGCTCATCAAGCAATTGTCATTTTTAACTAGAAAAATATGTATTGGGGACAGCCATGAAAATATATGTTTGATCTGAAATTGACATCACTGTATGCTGTCTGTTACATGTGCCAATCGTTTACATAATACAGCAGTGTCCTGTGACTATAATGTGGATACTAGCCAGTGGCTTTTGTCAACTGATGCCACCTTTTCTCTTCCTGCCCTCTCTCTCTCACTCTTTCCCTCTAGTTCTTATATTCATCCAAAGGGACAATGGTATATCAATAAGACTGCTGAAGAAAACAGAAATATTCTAGTCTTTATAGCATTCCAAAGTTGGTGTGCCTGATCTCAAACCTTTCAAAAAAGCCTGAGATAGCCAGTGTTCCTACTATGTATTAATTAAGTGTGAAGACTGTAATATGGTCATGAACAAGCATCCAAGCATACAAACATGCTCTCTCTCTCTCTCACACTCACACACACACACACACACACACACACACACACACACACACACACACACACACACACACACACACACACACACACACACACACACA
>OMKZ01019005.1:120558-143836 GCA_900302535.1 Neoniphon sammara
GTCATGAACAAGCATCCAAGCATACAAACATGCTCTCTCTCTCTCTCTCTCTCTCTCTCACACACACACACACACACACACACACACAATATGCCTTCTCTTGTTTCTCCTGCTGACAGGTGTCATCTATCACATTAGCTGTCCGTTAGTGGTTCCATATGTTGAACGCCGGCCATAGTGGATAGACACATCTGTGTCATCAAGGCCTAGCCCTGCAGTGTCTGGTGTTGATTGGCTGTTCAGCCACCAGCTGCTGTCATCTTGGTCAACAATAGCAATGCCATTCTCCAGGGGCTCTGTACCAACGTAGGATCAAGGAAATGGGCATGATGGTCGATTTTCTCTTTCAGAACAGCTAGGCATCCACAAATTGAGGACTGATAATACAGTTAGAGAAAAAGGGCTTAAATGTTCTCTATCTGTATCTTGGCTCCTGCCTCAATTTTTTTTTTTTTTTTTTTGCTATCAAACATTAATTTATTAGAACGCATACATACCAAAACAATTTACATCTATTATACAAATATATGTATATTCAGTCATACATATGCATCTACAAATACACATGCAAATACACACACTGGGTCTTTTGAAGATACTTGTAATTGCACATTTCAGCAAACATGTCCATCCTTATCATTTTATTAGCTAGTGCATTAGAATATATAAGTTGTTTCACACAAGACATCTACAGATATGTTTCCAAAGATTATACAATATTATACAATATCCAAAATTACCCTAATTTCTGCTCCCACAGAATTCCAGCAACATGCACTAGACTTTTTATCATAAGAGGATATGGCTAGTGAAATATCTCATTCTTAATTTCCACCTATAGTCGCTTCAGCCTGGACTGCTTAGGCATTTATGCCACAATATCCAGGACCTTTTCTAACCTCTGTTTTCAAATATGGTATTAACCTTGATCTTTGATATTTCTTTTATATCTAAAGCATCAGTAAGATGCTCTGTTTTATCCTGTATTTTTACCTTTAACTATTTCAATCTATAGTTTTCGATGCCCAATGGGGGATTTTTAATACCTTCCCATTCCTTATGTGTTGATAAATAATGTCTGATTTGGAAATACCTGAACAACTCAATACCAAAATCTGTTAGACGCTTATGCCCAGGATCTTTTTTCTCCTAATTCTGTTTTCCCCCTCACTGCTTCCCACACCTTTAATATCCAGTTGCATTACTAAAATGTTTCTTATTGGTGTAGTTATATTAAACCAAAACTAAACAGTCTACACTCACTGTCTCCATAGATCAGAAACTTTCAAATACCTATAATTGGGGTCACACAAGTACAATGTGTTGATCCAAAATATACAGTACCTGAACCCATTTTGGATTTTTTAAGTGGGGCGCGAGAGATATTTAGTTTAGATGTACTGTTTTTTTTTTCTTGAAACAAATTAAGCAACATTTCCTGGCATAAGTACACGCTTCATATAACGGTTAAGTTTTGGTCAATAATTTCACTTGTCTATATTATTGAATGTGCCTGAGTTAAAAGTAACAACAGTCCTGGTGAAATTTATGGGAAACATGTGATGCTAGCCTGGCTTCAGTGTCCTCTTTGTCATTAAATATTTTGAACAGCTAAATGATGCCAGATGCCGACCAATTAACCTTTATAAAAGGGAATTAAGCTTGTTTCATGCGGTTCACCTTCAGCTGGAGCCAGAGCATGTGATGGAGCTGTATGGGCTCCAACATATGCACTTACAGTTAAAGGTTTGAGGATTTTTTCTACATAGACAATTAGTCCGAAACACAGAGCTAACACTTCATTTATGGTGTCAAAGTGTATAGATTTTACTCTCATGAAAGGATGTCTCACTGGGATTACAAGTGCATCACATATAGGCCTAGCTCACTGGAGCAATTCATTTGATAGGGATATGTCAGCTGAAACCTGACAGTGAAAAAGATGCAACTCATGACGGCAAATCATCAAAGAACTTGGATGTTGTGTTTTAATTTGAGCTCTCACACTTACAAACGTGCAAGTCAGTACTGAAGTGAATGGCACGAAATACGCAAACCTGTACTATATTTGCTAAAATTAATCTTTTTCCTTGAATACATTTTTAAGCACAAGCACTGTACAACTCAGTGTTACAAATGGCAAATGTGTTCTTTACAACATGGATGGTGGGAAGTTGGGTTTCTGAGCATAAAAGTTAAAAGAACTTCTAAAAAAAAAATGCCAAAAATCAAACAGAGGTTTCTTACAACAATTCTGGCACTACTATAACTGGCTTCCAACAGCACTTCTGAGATTTTTCAACCCAAATCTAAATTTCATGTAAGTGCTATTTTTAGAGTACCTTGTTTTTAGCGTTTGATGAAAGGAGAGCTCACAGCTCATCTCATTTGCCAGGCTTTTGTTCACAGGGGAGTGCAGAGACTGTACCTCAGTGCTTTACAAGTGCAACAATTAAGTGCATTCAAACCGACAAGGAGCATTGTTTTTCTACTCTTTTGCTCTATACATTGCCCTTCAGAATACCATAATGCATGATGAGTACCACTCAGCATCGCACTAATAGCTGATGTAGTGCCTCTTTGCTGGTTGCCAGAGTGATTTTATTTCTCTCAGCAGCAGGTGAGACAGAGCTAGCCTTGGGTGAGAGAATGCTGCTGGCCCCCCCCAACATCAATTTGAGGTCAGCTGTCACTGCTTTGAGCTACAGTTTTATCCAATATTAAAGCCCCATTGCCTAACTTCTTTCCTATCTTGAGTTGTCTGACTATTGCTCCTTTTTATTTGTATGAGGATTTTTTCACATTACAAAGAGACAGCCCAGAAAAAAATTAGGACATGCATAGTATGACTATAAAGTCTTTTGTCCAAGGACTGGCAAAGGACATTTTCCTTTTATGATAAGGTGAATTTGTCTTATAGTACACCATATCAAATTTCAGCGAAGAGGTTTTAGTGGGTGTTTGCTGAGTGCTTAGGAGGTTGTGCGCTCAAAAGTAGCTCACACCCTATGTCTGTCTTGCTTTTGTGTGGGTAATGCTGAATGTAGTGAAGTAATGGGCTATCACCAAGTTGTTTAAAAGAATGTACACAGTCTCTAAAGAGGTGGATCTGTGCTCTCCTGGCTGCCCACTCAATTCTCACAACCAAATCCATCACAGCTGTCACATTCTGGCATGGCAAACAAGGACTCAC
Source organism: Neoniphon sammara (assembly GCA_900302535.1). Classification (NCBI taxonomy): domain Eukaryota; kingdom Metazoa; phylum Chordata; class Actinopteri; order Holocentriformes; family Holocentridae; genus Neoniphon; species Neoniphon sammara. Next base: position 123,752 of record OMKZ01019005.1, read on the forward strand.
AAAAGGTGTCCTGAAAGCCCTGACTCTGTAAGTGGTCTCATAAAGGAATTCAGGCGGTTGTACTGGAGACTCGATTGAATATAATGGCTTCATTTTCATTACATCATGTCTTACTGCATCTACATTTTTAAGGGTTTGACTTATTTTCCTGTGATTTTCTTGCTTCTGTTTTGAAAGTTGTGTTTGTTCCAAAGTAACTGTCCGCCCCTTTTTTCTCCTATTAAACATTATCACTTAATTTAATAATTTAATAATATAACAGTAGCAAAACCATAAGTATACAAGGAGCTGCACACCAGTGATGCAAGTTCCAGTGCATGAGAAGGAAGTGGATGTGCATGAGTGGCAGATCAGAACGCAATTCTGACTTGTGGCTCATGAAAGATTTTTTTTTTAAAGATTTTTCAAAAAATCCAACATAGTAGAAATTTTAAAGTCAGACTTAATAGAGGCAAAGTTATTCAGCATGTTTAGCTCCATATATGTACCAACTTTCACATCTCTACAACGAAAGGACTGGCTGGGCTGAGCCTTAGATTTCGGACCTTATTATCTATATGGCAAAATTGACAAAGTATGAACAAATTATTGGACAAAATACAGAAAAATAATAAAATACAGGAAAATAATAATTATAATAGGAATTCCAGCAATTATAGCAGGGTTATCTGTTTTGCAGCTAGCAAGAAACTGCCTGCCATTTACTTATCATACCATACTAACAGTACCTTACTGCTTTCTGAAAGAAAACACTAACTTGGTTTATCCTTGCCAGTTAGTCATTGTGACATTTTATGAAAACATTCTATGTGTAAATGTTTTGAAAGTAATTAAAAACATCTAAAAAAAGCAATTTAACAGACTAGAGTTCATAATTATTTTCTGTTATGTGAATTACATTACCTAGCTGGAAAATGGCTGGCAGTATCTTTCACTGAAAAAACTGTCTGTCTGTCTTTACTGTCTGTCTCATTTATTTACATTCAAATAAAGTAAAAATATGATAAAAAGAATGATAAGCAAAATAGATGACTGTGTGTGTGTGTGTGTGTGTGTGTGTGTGTGTGTGTGTGTGTGTGTGTGTGTGTGTGTGTGTGTGTGTTTGTAAGTACAGAACTCACATCAACCACGGGCTGCAGCAGCTCTGTATTCTCTCCCCTGACGTCTAGTGCAACAGCAACTGAGGCAAACGGACGACTGGCCATCTGCTGACGCTCTCTCATCAGCTGCTGTAATATCAAAGACAGACGAGGCAAGAGGAGAAGACGAAGAAAGGGTGAGCCAGAGAAGGAGAGGCCAGCAAATATAATAAATAAATAAATGAATAAATAACTAAATTTCATGTCATGTACATTCAATAGAAAAAGCAATATCAGATTGCCGAGCTTCATACTTGGGACCCACTACATGAAACCTATTTTTTTTTTTTTTAATCAATGGTCAAAACAGCATTTGGGTTAGTACAAAATCAAACAGTCTTTATAAAGATCACATCTCCTCACATACCCACTGTGCCATGCTATAGTCATCAATATCATGTCATTGAGTGGAATTCGCCATACATTTCTGAGCAAAACTAACTGAATATGATTTCAATCACAGAGAAATGAGTAAACATGCTGTCTGAGTATAGTTCCTTAATACCTATTGCTTAAAACAGTGTAGATTTACCCAGAGTGACTAAACAACGGTAACAGAAACTGTAATAGCAGCAACTAAATGAAGCTGAAAACTTTTTCAAAAACCACATCTAGTCTATTCTTTAGAATAAATGATGTTTAACAGTTTGGAAATGATTTGGAATGTGCTTCAGTAACAGAAATATTTATAACCTTTTTGACTACCACTGCCATTGTAACAAGTGGCAACAAATTTTGCCTCTGACAGTCAAACTCAGAGGCAGGGGCTTTTTGGATGGGTGTCTTGATTACTTACATAAACATGGGAACCGAAGGTCAGATTTGGTTCTTAAAAAAAAAAAAAAAAAAAAAAAAAAAGAGCAGGAGAGGGTGCTAAATATTCAGTATTTTTTTACAATTTAATAACAAGAGAGTATAATATGTTCTGTATTATATCTACAATGAGCCAATTTAATATATAATAAGTCAGTAAAAAAAAAAACAACTCTTTATTATTGACTTAACTCATTAAGACTGGATGCAACATTTGCGTGTTTATAGGAGTTCAAAATCAGTCCAACAATCTCCTTTAAAAACTTGAGCTATCTTGTTAATGCTTTAAAAATGAACATAAACTTGACTGAGAAGGTTACTTTATGAAACTCAGTTTTTATAAGCTTTAGAATGCACTGTAGTTAGACACATCATTTGCTTGACATGTCGGCAAAACATTTTCAATCTGAAAAACTGATTGAGGGTGTAGTGTACTATTTGTTCTGGGGAGAACAGACTTTTATTGAACTAAGCTCATCAAAAGTCAGCCCGAATAAAAAGAAATTGCTCCTGCCATTATGTGTATGACAAGCAATTATGCAGCCATTGATCTCATTGTCATCAGTAATCTAGTGGTGATATTTAAACGAAGATGCATCTGGCTATAATCTTTGTAAAATGGTGAGATTTGGGGTTTAGACAAAATTTTCTGCACAGGAGGAGCATTTTGTAACTGCACCTTTTCAGAATGTAAAAATAAGAGAGAAAGGGAGAAAGTGTGAAACAGAAACTGTGCACAACTGCAGCGTCCATGTACAGTACAGTAATATCCACACCCTCAGGGCTATTTCAGTATGAAGCTAAAAATCAATAGCAAATATCAATAAGGAAACACTGAATCCTATCCATAAACATCCATGCCCCAAGGACACAGTGAATTCTTTCGTGCTGCACATTACTCTCTGAGTACCAGATTGATTTGGCCATCTCCACTTGTGAGATTTGTGCGTTTACTACTTTCATTACCGTCTTTTCTGAGGACAAGACAAGCTTGTTGCAGTTCCATTGTCATCGATCCAATTCAATTAAAAGTGCACGCTACAAATTTCCATGTTGCCAATTGTAACTAACTTCCTCATCATTTATGGCTCTAATTTAAAATTGAATACCCTGTCCAGCCTCAACATTGAGCCCATTTTGCAAGTCATTCTGAAGTTAATTTCAGCCATAACGGTCAAACCTATGTACCACAACAGCATATAAATATTGACTATAGCAAATTTATAAAGATGACTCAAATCTAACTGCTTATTTTCATCCCAACATTCATTAGTTTTGAAAACAGCCTGTTATCCATTTATCAGTGATCACTGATTTTAGCTCATTGATCTACATAGTGATGCTAAGAGTGAAATATTTAGCATACTGCCATAGAGAAGGACTTAAAAAATATGTAAACAAGGTGCAAACAGTATAGATATGCATGGTGAAGATGGGTCCAAAGACGGACACAGCTTGAAGAAATGTGGTTGAGTTACTGCCCAGCGGTCACACTATTTCTGTTGCTTAGATTGAGCAGAAAATAGCTTCTCTTGTTCTCAGCTAATCAATACTGTAAAACAACTAGCGCCACACTTTCATCAGCAACGCAGTGCCTGATCAATATCTAAACAGGCCACCATTTTGGTGCCAAGGACATCACTGATTGCTATTGGATTTGTGATGAGCTGAAGTGTGCTGCATTAAGATCTAATTGTACTTCAGATTAGTAAGCCGAGCGAGCCATTGTGGTGATGTGCCTCATATGCTGCCCTTCTGCAGCGCTTTGCTTAACTTGAATAAATATGTGAGGCTATCCATGTACACAAACATACAGATGATTTATATGAAAATAACAATTACAATAACAAGGTTAACCCCCCCCTGAAATATTTATAAGTTTCTATTATAGATGTATTATTAAGATGATATGAATACTTCATTTTTTAAATATCATGATTATCAATACAGGGCATATCATGACAATCCTATTTTGCATGCAGTGCCTTTACCAGTAATGCACATTCAAAAGCAAAAGTTGTTAGTACCTGATTACTTAAACTCAGAGATAACTCAGTATGCAGGTACAATGTTAGCACCGATTATTTATCAACCGTATAGTTAAAGGTGTATTATGCAAAACTGCAAGGGTTTATTGAAGCGAGGACCATCTAGGATCAACTGACAATATACATAAATAAATAAATAAATAAATCAATCAAAGGAATAAGCACGTACCCTATCAGTGATTCAGGCCAACAATGAGAACCATGTAGATTCAACCATCAAATTGTGTGCTGATTCCACATTTTTTCGTCATGTTCGATCCATAAACCTCCTCCATGGATTATGTTACTACACATCACTGATATTGTAACTCATAAGCAAAATCATAAACAGGATTGAATGTCCCCTGCAAGGTAGAGAAGATCAGTCTCATTTAATCTAAGTGTGTGATAATGGCATAGAAACAGAAACTGTGTACGGGAGAAAAGCCAATCTGGAAAATTGTGCAAACTTTCACCAACACTGCAACACTACAGTACATATTACCCTGTATATTAAAATGCCATTTATCAAAGCCTTTATGAAAAAAGGTTTTTAAAAAAATGTAAGCATGCAATTGTCAGATTAGCATTAAATTCTTGTGTTCCTACTACAAAAAAGAATAAAATCGATGAATCTCCTCAAGTACATCAGACTGACCTTAATAAAACTGTCTGCCTGTTTGGGTCAATTGTATGAAAGCACTGAGTTTCCTGGTGGTTTAATTCCTGAATAAGAATTTGTCCTTGATATTGAACCCTGACATTCCTCTATCCGGACCCCCATCCTCACTCTGAATATAATTAAGCATTCATTAGACTGGCTATCACTTGGCAGTATTCAGATGAGGTCTGGAAAGCTTGATAGCATTGTGCAAGCAAAATGGAACCAGTGTGAAAAAAAATGTATCTGTTGAGGATGGCTTGAATCAAAGTCTTGTGATATCAAGGATCTAATCTATGTGATAAGGTTACAAGGAAATGCATCGCAACACTCGATTCACTAATGCACTACACTAAGTAATGATTCTGCAGGATCTCCTAAAGATGTACACAGGAAAACATGGAGGGTTGGAAACACAAGAACTGAACCAGAAAGGGCACTCAGAGAGTGCAACACCACCACCCTGCAAGTTTGACAGTGAAATCCTAATGATGCACGAATTTTTCAGGGGTCAAGGGTCATGTGACCAATAGAAAGGTCATATAGGACCTTTCTCTTATCTCTTACTAATTCACTGATATGACCATTATAAATATTCCCAATGTACTACCATTGGGCCAAAACTTTAACTTTCGCCTGTGACCTTGACCTTTGACCGATTCATGTCAAAATCAAACCAGGTCTTTCTCTCCTGACCTTTAACTGTTCCACCAAGTTTGGTCCAAATTGGATCAAAATTGTTGGAGTTATGCTGTACACGCACACACGCACGCACGCACGCACGCACACACACACACAGACATACAAACACATACAAACACACAGATGGACAGGACTGAAAACATAATAAATCATATCTAAAGCCTTGGTCAGACATCTGGGAGCTGGCAGTGAGACGTTCAAGAGCAACAGCTGTTGCTGCCCTCACTAAAACCTGTACAGCCTTAGACCAGCAGGAGGTTGAGGTTCTCCAACCACAGCCTCTAAATTTATTTGAAGGCTCGGGTGCCCGATCCTCAAAGACTCACAAAACCCTACATGAATAAACCAGTAAGCCTTCTCCTGGACCAACATAAGCATCACGCATACAAAGTAACTGTTAATGAAGTTAAGTTAGAAGTTAATGTCTTCTAGCCATGATAAATCCAATCCTACAAACAAATAGTTGGTATCATTTTGAATGTTACACACATTGCATTAGTTTGTGTAGATACAGCCCATGGTCAAGTATTTTCACTACTCAACTATTTCCTCCATGGTTGGTCTTCATTCTTGTACAATAAAAGAGGCTCGATGATGGGAAGCAAATGGAGGGGAAAGTTCAGGTCAATTTCATGTAATTGTTGCTTTGTTGAATCAGTTTCAAAACATTCCCTAGGGGAGGCAAAGCCAAGTAAAAAACAACACTCATGAAATTGAGATTGATCAGCTGATTGATTTTTTTTTTCTTATTTTTTGCAGCTCTGATTTTTAAACTTCAAATCCTCTCGGTGGATTGTTGTACATCTCCACGATTAAACAGTTAACCAGCAATAAAAAGCCTATAGATTTAAGCTGGGCCACCACAGGTCAAAATGAGATATTTTGCCCTTTTCAAAAAGATAAAAGCAGGATGGAGGGCCCGGTGGAGTCGTTGCAAAACAAGAAAATAGCTCACAGCTTATTGTGATTTCCAACAAGCTTCAAATCCAACAACATCCATCCTAAATGTCAGATAGCAGTAATGTTATTTATCATGTTGCAGAATTCATTTAAAGCAACAAAGCACCATGAGGAGAGAGAGCAAAGCCAGGGCAAGCGAGTACTTTACTGCATGTCCAGCACATGCATCAAAATGTGCTGGGAATACAATCATCAAAGGACCAGTACAATACCAGGGAGATTCTAGAAATGAATACTAAGTTAATAACAATAGGCAAGAGTGAACTCTGCAAAACCAATTAACGTTTATCCAATGACAGACTGATTTCGTCAAGTATACAAGCTGGAACCATTCAGTGTTGTGATAAAGGAGGGTATGCGGTGCATGGCTGTGCAACTTGATTAATTTGGTAAGTGAGTGCATGAATGTTCTGTCTTGTGAATACAGCATTTTGTTCCCTTCAATGGATTCTATGAAAGGGTAGGTGTCACCCCGCCTCTGAGCTTATTCTATACCTAAGCAGGTCACTTTGTCCTTTTCAAAGATCACAGGCTGTATCCACACTCATTAACTTGCAGAATCGAGACAGAAACGTTAAATTTTCTACTTAATACAAGTAAGAGGGGTATGATTCTGACTATTTGTATTAAAACTGCAAACGTAAAAGTAGAAAAACTGAGCATCAAAGTCTTGGTGTCCTGTCTGTGGCAACAGTATTGACAAGTTTAAGACTTCTTTACTATGATACTAATATAGAGATGGTTTTGTGGACAGGGTAAAACAAGCAGTGCTGCTTGTGCTTAATAAACAAATGCTTGTCAATGATACTCTATTAGTTCTTCAAATGTCTGTGATATAGCATGGTACCAGACTCGTAAACTATCTATTCTGAAGCTGACATCACCAGTGTAAAAGATGTTAAAAACAGATTAATGTCAACTTCTGCCAGTTAAAATCCTAATTGCTGCATTTTATATAAGCTGGAGATGGTTAAAACACTTTTAAATGAGGCAGAAAGGGAGTTAAACAGTCTAAGCAAAGGGAAATAAAGGCACTCAAGGATACAAACTCCTTTAATTTTAATTTTGGAAATACTCCTCAGTTGAAACGTGTGCATCAAAATTAACTCGGTAGTCCCCAGTAACATAAATGCACCATTCAACCACTTTCCATGGAAGGTCATTTCCTACTCCATTCATCACAGAAGCCAAACAAGGCTAATTCTATCGCTACAACTGGGTTACACACTCAAAACGTGTACGCTATTATTAAGTTAAACTCCAAATCACAGTGATACTCAACCATCAGTGATGCCACGCTGAATTTTTAGAGCGCAAACTTTATAACAGAACAAGGGACAATCAAGGTGACCAGGGGCTTAAGTGTGGGGTAATCTTATTACAGCATTACAGCGATCGATGACTGCTGATTGAACTCTTCAAGGGAAGAGCAGAGTGTGAAACCAGGCCAGGTGACGGACATGTGAGAATTATGTAATTTGTAATGGGTTCCTATCAGTTTCGTCCATGTGAGTAAAATAAATTAGAACAATACTATTAATATAAGAAGAGTATCTGATCAGTCTTTTTTTTATTCCTATATTAGCTTTCTAAAAGGCATACTACCACTGCCACCATATAAAAAGCCATTCTCCCCATGGCAAAACAATGTCATTTCAGTTCACAGCCAGAGAAAATCACAGACCCTCATACATACAAAAGAGCAGGGACAGGAATTCAAGTACCTCAGTTACCGGCACACACACACACACTCGAAAAACCTACAGCCATGTTCAACCTAAGCCATACAGTGCTGCTGCTGTTATGTTACTGCACAATAATCTGTAAAGAGGAGCTGTATGCATTACTGACAGCGAGGCCAGGACACCTTATCAGGACCGATTGGAGCTTTTATAAAACAGTTGATAATTTATCGGTGGATCTGAGTGCTGATTGTGCTTTAATGCGCTGAAAACAAACAACGGCGTCCACTCGCGCTTTTTGTCGGACCTGCTTCTCAATAATTGCTGTGAGTGCTTTTGGAATGTCATGCCCTGAGTGGTTGCTTTCACTGGGAGAAATGAAGGCATCCACGTTACACACACTAATTGAATCCTTCATTCTATATGACCGTTTGAGCGGTGTGACATTTCTGCTACCCATTACAAAAAAACAAAATTCCAATTTTCCTATTCTGATTTTGATTGAAAATTAATTAATAATGATAGCTATTCAAACTTATCCACTGTTACTGTGGACATATTTCCGCCTTTAGAGCACATTCTTCAACTGGTGTCCCTATACCCTCTAATACTGCCTTTCATTCACCACGTGATAAACATAGTGTGCTCCACCTGAATGCAGAGATCGTGAAGCTTCTTCACTTGCACTTGTCTGGAGTGAATTTTATTTTAATCAATTATAATATCTCTGGAGTTTCGGTGTTAAGGCCTCAATCACTTAATCTATCTTTGATTTTTGTGGTTTAGTTTCTCTGGTCCTTGACGTTAATACTAGATTGGAAAAGCTGTGGAAACCCACTCTGCAGCCTTAGCCATATACTGACAATCTGAAAACGGGAGCTCTTGAGGTCAGTAGTTTTGGGAGCTGTGATCCACGTTGTTTAGCAATATAATATTCGCATTGAAAGGCCTGGGAAATACAGTTGTTATAAGTCTGAGTGCGTCACTAACATGCCAGGGAGCTCAGACAGAGAGTTCAGGTTGAAGGGGGAAAAAAACGACGACCTGCAGACTTATGCATATTTTCTGCATGGCTCTACGGTTTACTTCACAAAATACCACCGGTCTACATGATGGTCCACATGTGTATCTTCTATTGGACTATTTTTGACCATAGCAGCCCATATGCCCCATATACATTTGTATCCAGGTGCACACTGCAACAGATACATGCCTGTATTTGTGTGTGAAACATCTCTGTGCTGCAATCTCGTGAAATGTCAATGCCCCCTCCCTCCCTATCCCCCACAGGTTGCTTCAAAGAGGTCAGCTCTCTTCCTCCTCAGTGACATTTACAGCCATTGCCTTTTCATCTCTTTGTCCCCTCTCAGGATCCAAGTCTTGTCACCTATCCTGAACTATAATGATTCAAATATAATGTTTTACCCTGTGCGGCCATATGGGAATATACTCATAGATGCTTGCAGAAGACCAAATTATAAGACAGGTAACCAACAATTGTGCGGTATGTACCCAGTCTTTTGAACTCCCCCTGCAAAAAAATGAAGGCCTTTGCCCATTCAGTGAATTAGTATCTGGTAACATGCATTCAGCATGGTGAGACTGAGTCTGCACTAGGGATCACATGAAGAGAACTCACTAGTAAAAAGCTGCTAATGGTCTTTATTATACTGTCCCCCAATCATCTTTGATTTCAAAATTTACAAAAAGATGGTGCCTTATTTGTATGATAACATGCAATTCTCATTTCAAGTGTGTTCTTTCAACTTGTATTGTATAATTTCCAAATTCTGCACAAACATGGTTCATATGCATGCATTGCTTCATAGATCTGGCCCCAAATCAGAAGCTGAAATAAAGACTTCACATTATGATGCTGACAAAACATATCAAAACAGTTCAAAAACTGTCAGAGGTCCATGTTCCACTCCAATAGATCAGTGTCTCATTATTATCTCTGCCACAGAAGCCTCATTAAGACTCATTCATTGCATGTCCTTATGTCAGATGGGGGTTTAGGAGCACTAGATGGGCTTCAGCTCACTTCCTCGCTTCCCTTATTTGAATGAGCCTCATAAGTGCATGGGCTGCTCACAAGGCTTTTCAAATTAGCAGGACACAATATTCAGTGAAAACCCAATCAGTTCACCAATGGGCAAAATCAGCTGGACTGCTTTCGCCTATTCAGTATCATACCAATTTAGGTACTATCTCAACACAAATAAGCAATAACAATTTCCACTGAGAATTCTGACTTTATAATAGATAATGAGTGATTGTTTATAATGACCAATACATCTTATGACAGAACTGCGCAAGATTCTAAGTTTTCTGGAAACAAAAAGCAGCTTCACAACACTAAGCATGAGTGCAGAATGCAACATAAAAATGGCAACTAGTAAAAGCAATGTGCAGAACAGGAAATATGTAATTATGAATATCATCACTATGTCTGTGCCTTAATGATTTGGATGGAAATGGCTGCATGATAATTTCATAGACAGTTAAGCAACGTGTGCCTTAGCCAATGAAAACACTCTCTCAGCCTAAAATTGAACATTGTGGCCATTGCAGAAATCACAGTGTTTGGTCAGCTAAACAAATACACACCAGAAATGGGCCAGAATAATACTGTTCATTCTCTCTTCAATTACTGTGTGTTTGATTAATCTGCCCAGGTAGCAGGCAAAAGCCGCTTGTAACAACTGATAATCTAATAAGAGCTGGAAAATGTGATAACTTGTTAAAATGTAACTAAAAAATGCTATTTGAAATAGAAAATCGAAAATATAATACAACTTATAAAGGCAATAAATTCACACAAAGATATTACATTAAACAGTAATTAATAAATGCTGTCACAGGTTTGATGTATTACTGATTATTTAATAGTAATGACTAATGAAAAATGCTTCATTCTCACTCATTATCATTAAATATTATTTTAATATCAGTTGAAAACATGCAACACTTCTTATATAGGAAAAATCATTAAGTAAATGTCCCATTTAGAGGAACATTTGACCAGTTATTACATTATACAACAGATATTATATTGACAGTTGCTACATTACAGTTGCTACACAGCTTCTTGAAGGAATTACACTAATCTGAATTACAAATATGTCCAGAGGTTTTGTTTGTTCATTTGTGGAGCCAATGTGAGAGAGACAAGATCTTGTTTTTAGGGGGGATTTTAAGGTAGCTTTTCAGAGGGGGATTGATTATGTCGGCACGTGTCTGACACTGATAGCTGACCTTATTAAACTCAAGGAGAGAGCAAGATAGAAGCTGGAGGTTGTTCTTGAGAACAGGTGGTGACAGGGGAAACAAATAACCCTATGAATTCCTGCATTTAACCATGATTTTGAAAGAAAAAAGCAACAAAAAAAATCTAATTATATAGTGATGCTCCATAAATACCTGCTTATTTTAAGGATGGAGCTATATGGGTCATTATTTTATTATCATGTTCAAAGATAAAGGGCACAAGAAGACCTGGATTAGCATATTAAGCCTAGTAGGATCACTCCATGAAATATTATTAACAAATTAATAAATTAACTCATTCAAGATAATCACTGCAAAAATCTCTACTACTTTAGGTATCTTGGTAATGTGGCAAAAAAAGGAGAGTGAGTGGGTGACTACAAGTATGACCCATAATGATGGTAAAGGCACCCTCTAGGGTATTTTAACTTTCATGTAAAGGTTACCAACACATGCACACTGCAAAATTTTCTTCAAAAGTAGGGTAGATGCAAGGGGAAGTTACCATTAGTATTCTGCTGCTGAGAATTAAGTAGTGGGAAGTACTTGCAACCATTCGCAAGGGGTTGAACACCTTTTGACTTTTTGCATATTGCGTTGTTCTACAAAATAACTTAAAAAGTAAATACTTTTAATATAGAATAATTATGTCTACCTACAGTACTCGGGTCATTCAATATAAAAACAAAATTCTATATTTTTATCAGAAAGCATTACATTTCAATAAAAGAAATATATAATTGAATAGAATAAACATATAGTACTCAGTACGTTAAGATAATTTTTAACATAAATACCTGAAAGTTCTAAAAACGGACTCATAATAAATAAGGCAACAGCAAGGCTTCCAATCCAGCCACTTGTTGTGGGGAGACCCAATTAAAAACTCAGAGTCAGGGAAAACAGGTGACCCAGCAGAAAATGTTCACCACATCTCCACCTAATTTCAATCAAATGTAAATCCAAGTCAAAGGGATCTCTTTAGTTATTTCTGAACCTGAAATGTGTCAGTCCTTAAGTATTCCCTGATTCAAACTGTCAGGGAACCCACCCTGAGGTCTTATTCTGAAGTTTACACTATTTTTGATTGGTATGGCTTACAGAAACCATAAACCAGACATCTAACAGTATTAATTAAAAATAAAAAAAGGTTTCCCCAGCCAGAAAAGATGCTGATTAACCAGAATAAAATTTAACTGCAGCTAATCCCTGAAAAGCCTTCCAGGACAAACCCTGAATCACTTAAATTTTCTAATTTAAATTGCACCTGATGAATTATTCAAGGTATGATTCCAAGCATTATTATTTCAAAGACAAATTTTTGTCAACGCGTTTGGACGAGATAATAGTCTCCGTGTCTGTGGGTGGGTATGATGTATGTGATTATATTCCTGTGAAAGATGAAAGATGATTATATTCCCGCGAAAGATAAATAGATATAGAGATATATAAATCAAGCAAAATGATAGACAAATCTCTTTCCAGTCCTTCTGGAAAACAAAAGAGGAGCAAGATGAATGACCATGCCTGAAAGTCTTTTTGTTTTTTTCCCCTGGAATGCCCAAAGTTTTCAATCGATTGAAATTAAAAGATAAAGGTTTGTATTTATTTATTTATTTATTTTCATCTGGCAGCTTGAGGGCAGTGACAAACAGATGATAGGAAAGCCAGAAGCAGAGCAAAAAAGTGAGCAGAATTTTAATGATGATGCCCATCTGCCTGCATTAATCTTTATTGACTTTAATTCTTTGGATAGGCCTGATTCTGTGGCACGGTAGCTATCGCTCGTGTTTATTTCTATATATCAATTAGAGGGCACAGAAATCAGACCCTATGATTATCAATGTCATCCCCTAAAGGGAAATGAATTGTGGGAGCTTTAATATACGTATTAGTAGACTGCAGGTTATAAGGTTGGATATGCACCAAATTAAACTTAAAGGTGAAGCTCCATGCTATTGAGAACTTGACGGCACCTACAGGAACACAGGAATTCAATTTAAAGGGATGGAAATGGTGGTTGCCTTTACAGAAACCAGCAACCACCCCAAGCATTTCCGGCTCAGAGCAATAAAGTGAATTTGCATACATTTGCGCTCTTCCTCACTTTCCTGGCCCCTATCTTTCTTACCCTCTTTTTTTATTTCAACTGCCAATCATCTCATCTTTCACTCCTTTTCATCTCAATCTTTTCTCAACCCCATCTTTCATACCAACGCTGAATAATAATTTTTCATTCCATCCCCTTTTCCTTAAGTCATTCTCAATATATCTACCAGCTTCCTTCATCTTATTTTCTCCTGGTCCATTTTAAAACTTAAATCCAGAATTTATTGAAACTATTATCATCTTAATTTTTGGACCTAATCATCATATGCTCTTGAGGGGTTAGGACTTGAGTTTAACTTATGAACAAAATCTTTTTAGAATTTACATAATTTATCATAACTCAACTAAAACTCTAGTTTTGTCACTGCCTGTATCAAAAGTCCATGTCCCAAAGGACAAAATGTAAACAAAGTGAGAATTGGCAACAGTGCCTCAACATTTACAGACTGGGCCTTTAAAAGCTCCTTGACCCTGTCTCATCTACTCCAACACCACAAACAAAGACGCCTGTGTGGCCATGTTGTGTACTCAATGTAACCTAAACAAGGGTATTACATATCTCATTCACACACAATAACATCTCATGTCCTCAAAGTCGTAAACTGTGCCCTCAAAATATGTTCTCTCATCCCAGCCACTGGGATCCATACTGTTAAAACAGTGTGGTGCAAAGTGTACAATGTCAGTTGCAGTATATAGGCTCCAAAGTAAAATACATGAGATATATGAGAAATATTATAAAAAAATTGGGATGTCTGATGTTGTATTTGGAACAACTGGACTTGATTTCTGAAATGGAATGATAGGGAAAAATCTAAATTGGTGCCATGAGTCTGAATTGGTTTAATGGCGATTCTGAGCACAATGTATTTGATAAAACTGGATTTCATAAGCTTGGAGACATGCTGCTGGAGAGAAAGTAGATTCTCAAATACTGAGAAACCTCTGAGATAATGTCTTATTCAGCCGGTTGAGAACTGACTGAATAAACTGTGAGCTGTTTAAACTGAAAGTGAACTAAAACCGTAAGTTGTATCTCACATGCCAATTGGACATGTTGGATGGACTTACTTCTCGCCGCCGTGAAGCCCAGCAGGTCTGTTTGATCTTCCACACCACTGCAGCCACCAGGAGGAGCGACAGAAAGCAACTGGAGGAGAGAGAGGGGAAACCAGATCAAGCAAGCAGACTTCCTCTAATGACTGCTGTCCTTAAAACAATCCATTTTCCATTTATTCAGGGGGCGATCTCCTGTCAAGCATTTTATTGATTTTTTTGCTTGCAAAAGTAGTCACTGAAGAAAAACATGCAGTTTCATACTACGATGATGCATGGATGATATTTTTAAGTCCTGCACTAGCTGCAAGTCTCTGATTTGGTCTTGAAACCTATACTGCCACCAGAAAGCTGTTTTAATTGAAGACGAGGAACACAAATAAAATGGTACTCCATAATTAACTCCAAACATCCACAATGGATGTCTAGTGGTATGAACAGAAAGAAAACAGAAAAAAAAATAATGCTGTACATGGTATACCCATGATAATAATCCCCACTTTATAAAGGTTGACGTAAGAAAGACTTTTTTTTCTATACTGTACTCAAAAGTACTACACTTGTGAATTAGACCACATTCACTACTACAGTGATATACAGTATTATAGAATACAGCCTTCTTCAAAACCTGTGGGTGCATCATCATAGAAATAACTTCTGTCTGGTATTTCAGGCTTGGCAAGGGATTGCCAGACTATGAAATACCATTACAATTTTTCAGTGCAGCAAGCTGTCTCCCTCCTTAATATATTCAAAGGGCTAAATGTCATTAGCTGAAATGGGATGAACCTTTTTGGACCACTGGCATTCAAACATTCCTTTGTTACAAGTTTCCTTCGAACTTTGAGCTGATAACTGCCCAGTTGGCCTGGAAGGGGTTCCCCTCTGTCTGTGATCCATCTCAAGGTTTCTTCCAGTTTCTCCCAATTGGACTTTGGGGGAGCTTTTCATGCTGCAGGTTCAGGTCAGGGGGTGTCAATTGTTTTTCTACAAACTGTGGGCCTGTAAAGCCCTTTGAGATGTGAACAGTGATTAGGAGCTCGAAGTAAACTTGAACCTGAACTTCAAAAAGACAAATCATGGGAAATGATTTGAGGAGATAAATAAATTTTTCAACAGACTGACTACTGTGGCTGATTACTTCAATTAATAACCCAATAGTTAAATCATTTAGCAGGTTAAACCAATCTGGAACTGATTGAGAGCCTCTACCTCATTAGTGCCGTGACAGATGAGACTGTAATGATTATTACTTGTTAAAGAGACATTTGCTGATTGTACTAGCTTGCCTGGTTAATGTTTTTTTGGGAAATAAGCCACCTGATCAACTTCTTATTGTGTGACAAGAAGAAGAATGGTAGCTGTTTCATTTATTTTTTATTCTTGATACAGTGCATACCAATTCAGGAAGTTAAATTTCTTCAAAAATGGATTTTTTAGTGTTTATATATGAACATTAACTTCAATGAATGCATGCTAAATCATTAAGCTAGAGGGTGTGAATCTTTGGCTTAACATCAGTTCAGTTTGATTCATGATTCACAAGGCTTGATTTAAGAAGATTATTTTTTGGGGGGGATCATTCAATTCGATTCCAGCTTGTAAAATTAAAATTCAATTCAATTCAGTGCTTTTAAAATTATAGAACAACATTACTTATTCCAAAAAAAAAAAAAATGACAAAAACATTGCAATTCATAGTATTCTTTTAAATAACCGCATTCGGTCTGTTATTTATTGTGAATTAATAGATTCAAAGCATTTCGTATTGATTCAGTCTTAAGTCAGAGGAACTGAATCAGCAGAATATAATCAATGTATATCTAATTAATGAATAATTGCAACCATATTAACAAACATGACCCACTCCAGATTTCCAGAAACAAGAGGCATATCTTGACAGTAGAGAAGTGTCTCTCTCTATGATATTTCCAGCACGAGTTACAAGGACCTGAACAAATAAACTGCAAAGATAAATTCAAGTAATTAAAATGATCTACAATAGATAGGCGCTCGCTCATTTTTGTCAGGAAAAAAATGGGAAAAATGTGCAAAACTAGTAAACTCCCATATTGTAAGATGACTGGGTCCTGTTTTTGTGACTGTGTTACTGTTAGATTTCACAAGGTGATGTGTCATAATCACTCGCTCACTACTAGTGTGAAACAGGTCTAACATCTACTAGGTCCATTGGCCGAGGCCTCTAAAAAAGATGGTAACACTTCAGAAATGCAGCCTGTCAAACAATTTAACAGCTGAAGAGATGAGAGGGGTATTAATAAAAAAAAGAAAAAAAAGCAGGGAGTGTAATTAGGGCATTGAGTGAAGGGAAACTGCATCTGAGAAAATAAGAGCATATTGGTAAACATCTCCTTATGTTAGATTAATTTTAGGGTGCACTCAAAAAGACGGGAACCCTTTTATGCTTTTAAAAGGACTCGCACCATCTTAGACACTTTTGAAGATACTGGCGAACGGCGGGGCTTGAATGAGATTATCATGTGGCAGGAGTGACAAAAATCCCCAGACAGATGTTTGGCTTTCATCGTCTGTATTTTAGACAGTAAACAAGCTTAAATCCCCTTTGCTGCTCCATCTGCCTCTGCTCTTAATAAAAGGCGTTAAGCAATTACAAAGGTTATCACTCCCTCAGGTAGTGAATGGCAAAAATAAAATTCTTTACACATACACACTACTTTTCTACAAGGAGTTTTGAATATGGCATAGGTTAATTTACAGATCTGGGAACACTAGATGTTAACTTGTACAATGTAACTAGTGTTTTCAGTGAGATGTGCACACATAGACATAGACTTAGTCTGATGTGGTTACAGTTTATTGTTTCAATTATACTGTTATAGAATGAGTCCAATACCAGAGTTCCCAATCTACAGAGGCTCTGGATTTCCATCTGTGGCTTCAAGAAGTTTACCAAGTAGGTCTTACTCAGCTATAGACATATGACACATTGCCACTTCCTATGGCTGATGTCAGTACCCACTGTACTTGCTGCCAAACTGACATCTGGTGTGTACGTGTATTCTCAGAATATTCTATTTATATTGCGATGGGTTTGCTAGTGATACTGTGTCACTGAGAAAGATGTGATTGAAATGTCTGATACAAGTTTATATGGTACATTGACACTATGCACTTTATATTTGGAGCATCTATCTGCAAAAATAAATAAATAAATAAAAGTTTATGCCTTCCTGAAACTTCTCCCTCATACTCAGCAGTGTTTTGGGTTCATCAGGACATGCACCTCAAGTTTTTTTTTGTTTCTCCTTTTTCATTCTTTTGTATCCATCTCCTACCACTGACTACATGACCGGCTGTCATCTTTTAAAACTTTAAACAGTATTCCTAGGTGGGAGTTGGAAAATTTCCCCCGATGGCTGCAGAACCTCCAATCAGCCTGTTTCAAAAACTCAGTGAATTACTTGGTTTGAAGCAATCAAGATTTTTTTTTTTTTTTTTTGCATAAAACCCCATTACAGAAACTGTTTCGATCAAGTGCCTAGATATTTCATGATGATCAACCAGTCAAATATATCTTTCTGTACATGCTGATGGCGTATAAAATTGCCTTGAGAATATAGGCTGTATTATGTGTACAATTTCTATAGAAAATACATTGTATACCATATTTGAAAGATTTGTTCTCTACTCTTAGGCTTGATTTTTCTTGATGTTGTGTTGAACTGAACCTTGCTTTCCAGTGATCTTTCAGTTTCAAGCTCCCTTCTGTAACCTCAAGGCTACAGTACCATTAAAAAAAAAAAATCAATAACCTACCTCTACAGGCTTTCTTAGATGGTCACTAATGTAGGTGCCCTTAAAAGTTGATCTGAGTACCTTCGTAAATAGTATCCTTGAGAGAACTCTGAGAAGAAATCTTTGCCTTTTGGCTCCAAGATAAAAAGAAAATTGCGAAATATAAAGCATCAACGTCTGATTTGCTTTTTTGACAGTTGTGATTATAAAAAGAATCTGTGGATTTAGATGCATTACATGCACAAAATCTAAAACTGAAAGTATATGTGATTGAATGACTGAATGTGTCATGAAACTGCTGTAATGCTGAAGGAATGTGCCAAGTTTTCTTGCACATAGCTTTAATATTCACAAGAACATATATGCATACACTCATATTGATGCATACATGCATGCTCACACACACACACACACACACACACACACACACGACTGAAGTGAACTCAAGTGGGACTGTGTTAATTAGTATCAATTAGGCAGATCAGCGTGGGTTTCCGCTGCCAGCATTTAAGTCAAGTCACTTAAAGAAAACCCTCTCCACGACCCTCTAGCACTTAAACATTTCCTGCCTGCAACTGCTACATTAAACATGTTTACTATCTACATTAAAACCCACTTAGCTATGGGGTGTTTACAAGACAAGTATAAAGTCCCATCCCAGCTGTGTCCCCTAGGGAGTTGAGACAGTGCGAGAGAATGGGCAAGAAATTCAGAAAGACCATTTTAAAAAGCAGACCCCAGCTTGAAGCAGCAGGAGTGCTTTGAAGGTATGTTACGGATTTGTTATACCCACGGAACTTAACAGCTGTAGTTGATAACCAAAGCATCCAATGAGAATTTCCATAGCACTTAATCAGAACTCATCAAACAGCCAGATTCCAACGAGATTAAATTCGGAGTATTATAGTGCAGGGAATATAGTCAGAGAGGCGATCAAAATGAAGGGAGGTGGGAAACAATTCAATGTCTGACAGGCTAGTAGTAAAACAGCACAAAAAGATACTTGCAAATAAAGAATAGCGGAAAACAGAACTTGTTTCCAGTCATACCGTCGTTTTTTCACTTCCTATCTCTCATGCAAGGGGGGAGTAGAAAGCCTGTGGGGTGATTTGACATTTTGTCAAATCACCCCAAAGGCTGATTACGTTTCCTGCAGTCTCACCGCCACCCTCCACCTTCCACCCCCACCACACACACGCACTACTGCTCATGACAGCATCAGGGCCCTCCACTTCTTTTTTGAGTTTATAGGTCAGTGGGAGCTGGAGAACAAGCAAGCACACAGGGACTCCAGAGAGAGAAATAATTAGTATAAAGTGCGCAATGGAAAAATATAAATCGTACAAATGGGAATAGACACAGAAAAATAGTCGAGAAAAACAAAAGGGAACAAAATGGCACAAAGGAAAAAGCTGTTAAATGTGTTACGGAAAACACTCCAATTTAATCCCATTGGTTTTTGAAATCACAAGTGAGAATTTTAGAGATTGAGCAAAATGTTTTAGTTAAAAAAGAGTTAGTGTTTTTCTTAAATTCCATTCCCAAATGGAAGCATGTTACTGCCTAGCTTTGTTCCCTATAATTTCAGCTGAGATAATACACACAGCATTTCCTGCTGTTGTGTTAAAACATTAATGTATATACCTGGCCACAAAGAGGAACACCTGAGCCTGAACTCTGCCATGAATAGATAGGAATTTGCGTGACATGAAAGCAAGCAGCGTGCTTCTAGTATGCAAATGTTTCAGAGCTAGAAAGCTGCTACATGTTGCCTACTGGGTATGTTCATGTGAAGTAGTGTAGTATGTTTTTGAGGAGATGCAACAGAGCAGAGTTTGAACTGCTCGGAGCATAATGAGACTTGCATGCAGACCTAGCAGCACCCTAAA
>OMKZ01019006.1:8742-43558 GCA_900302535.1 Neoniphon sammara
CAAAGCAACAGTTTTTTTTAACATTATTATGGGGATGCTCATTGTGTTTTCCTGCTGTAGACATTTTCCACGCCACACTACCACCCTAAGAGCCAGCCTTTTGTGGACCACGTCTTCACATTTACCATTGCAGACAACAGAATATGGTTTAGAAACTACCAGGTGAGTTTTGATGTCTTTGGATGAATCTGCAATTTCAGTAAATATTATAAGAAATTGTAAGCTGTAAATCACATATTTTCTCCATTGTTGGCACTGAAATTTAATGTTGAACAGTATAACAATGAACTTTTTTTTTTAACCTTGTTTGGTCAATCCAATTTCCCTGTGCCACCTGAAGATCATTGAGGAAGACGCCTCTCTAGTGGAGATTGGGCCTCGTTTCGTTCTCAACCTCATCAAGATCTTTCAGGGGAGCTTTGGGGGGCCTACACTCTATGAAAACCCAAACTTCCAGTCTCCTAACATGGTAAAACACTACTCTTAACTATTCTGATTTTATTTAACCAATCAGTGAAATCCCTCCTTTTCATAATCATAATTTAATTGATTAATCTCAATATTCAGGGTTTCTACGGATCTTAAAGTCTTGGAAAGCAAATCTCAAGTTCAAGACTTAAAGAGTTTGAAACATTTTCAGAGATTGATCATGAGAAGGTCTTGAGGGGTCCTTGAAAAAGCCTTGAATTTGATGTCAGGAAAGGAATTGAAACCCTGATATTAGATATGTTCATCCTGAAAATGTGTAAGTTAAGTTACCATGCTAAATAGTGTTGGGTCTCATAACCCAGTTGAATATCATTGAATTGGAGACAGTGGCTACTGGCAATTATATATCACTATACATTCCAAAATGATCCTAAATTGAATATCCCCACACTTTTAAATTGGAGACCGTTGGCATTGAATTGGCTCTCATACGTCCTCATACTTGGAAATGATGTCAGCCCCTTCTCCCTTTGCTCCCTCTGCAGCACCGGCGACAAATCAGACTGGCCACTGCAGCCCGGCTGCGTGAGAAACAGATGGTGAAGGAACTGCAGATCATAAAGAGAAATGAAGCAAAGGAGGACGTGGGCAAAGATGTTACGGCCGATGTTTTCCGAACGCCGGCTGAGGAGAAGCCCGTTCACATCGAGACCGAGCCACCAGAGCCAAAAATTGTAAAGAAGAACAAACACAAAGCCTTCAAAAGACAGAGAATGCAGATGTCACGGAAGTGACTGGATGGACAGAATGGAGCTGCTTGAATGACTTTATGTGATGATACAGTGATGTCTTGAGAAAAAACAACTGTCATGGAAATAAAACAAGTCAAATGTAGTTCCTGTATTATCTATTTGTTATGCATATTGTGACTGGGGTAGCTGTTCAATGTGTGCTTCTCAACATGCACATTTAACACTTTATACCTGATTGCTAGAAATGTGCTTGATGCAAGATTAATGGAAATAACCAAAAGGAAAAGATACATGTGAAACTTTATTTTAGTGTAGCCTACTGTATTTTCCATATGCCTTTTATTATCAATATTAAACTTAATAAATTTTCTAAGAAATGAGTAATATTCTTGTTACAATCTTTTGAATGTGGTAATACTACCACAATTATTGGCTAAGTTGACCAGTCTTTATTTCGGTGGTATATATTGAGCTTTAGTTAGAAATCCTTCCTTAGTGTTTGCAGTATGGAGCAAGTTCAATTTCTTTTAAACTGGTTGATTCCTAATAAGATTGACTGAATCTTTTCTAAAACCCCTTTTTGTTCAGATAAGTACCAAGTCTATTCTTTGTAACTCACCAAAATTGAACACCTTTACAAATTGATATGATTATTTTACTTTAGTTTCACTGACATTTTTATACACTGTGAAAACAGCCATAAAGTTCTACTCAACTCTCACTGACACTAGAGAGGAGCTTTTATTTGTACGTTACCGTGACGTGTTCTGCGTGTAAGTGCTTTTTCAAAACAATGTATCATAAAAACGGGGTCTCAGGCAGAAACATTGGAAAGATTTTCAACATTCATGGAAAAGTAGGATTTGTTAAGACAAATGGCAATATGGATAATATTTAAATAATCATGAAAGATAACACTATGTACAATGCTGGATGTGCTCGCCTAGGCCAACATCATTCATACTATGAGGGTGAAGGGCTCTCAAACAAAGAGCAGGTATTTGTCATCCATCATCACTCCTCCTCCTCCACCTCCTCATCAGGACAGCAATAATATTCTACAAAGCAAATCTGTCCATCATCGTTCCTGACCAGATACTGCAGAGACAGGAAGCCTCTGCTGTCTGTCCTTACAGAGACTTTACAAGATAAAGCCAACGCCTTGGTGGACGGCTTCAGCAGCGACATCTTGTACCTGCCACAGAGAGGACAACACAGAATATGTAATTAGTTAATTAAACTCAATGTTTGGGACAGATACAGTGATTGCTCCATTAATAGGATAAGAGGTAAAGGGTGGACAAAATAACAAACACCATATGAAACTTTAACTTTTAAGTAACATGTTTGGAGAAAACCAAACAATACTTTAAGCCAAATTTTCTGTTTCCTGTTGTTAAACATAGCTGTGTATTTGTAATGCTATTGTGTCTCTAATTTTGCCCACCACCTGTACATCACTCCTTTTTTTTACACTCTTAGAATGCAATGAAGAGTATCCATGACGCCATGCAAACCTGTTGGTCTGTGTCTTGGTGCACTGGAAGAGCTCCACCATGTCTGAGTCTTTTGGATAATCATAATGAGCATTTCCCGAATTCCCAAAGGTGGACAACCTGAGCAGCACGACACAACACAAAGAGACAGAAAAATATTAAATAAATAAATAAAAACCAATGTAGTAAAACAGTTTCAGTAAACAAATTTCCTCAAAATTCCTATATTGCAAACCAAAAATTTCAGAATTAGTATAATGAAATGATTTCTCAAAAACTACATGTATGTAAGTATTGAAGTAAGCAAGAAACATCATTTCACTTTGCATTATATTTGCATTTCACTTTGTGACATTCAAAGCAATATGTAGTTGGTTACTTTTGAATATTGAGCAACAAATTTCATTGTATTGTGATCATTTGTTCACTTGTAAATTTCTCTATTTAATCTTTAATTTAGGATTAAGATTTGATTGGTTTAAGAAAGTGGCGACAAGCTGAAAAAGGAGTTATTTTGTTCTGTGGGAAATGAAGAGGTATGAATAATCAACAAGCCCTAGTTATCCCTGCAGTGTTAAATGGGCTATTGTGTCCATCCAATCTTTTAATGTGTGAGTATGTCAAGATTTTCTCTTTGTAAGGCTGTTTCCTTGTTTTTCTAACCAAGAGCTAGATAAATAAGAAGGTTTTAAAATTTGTAACATCACACACCTGAAGTATGGCTGGCTGGGTGACATGGTGATCTGTAGCACCTCACTGGTCATATCCAGCTCAGAGAAGGCTTCCTTCAGACTCTCTGACTGCAGGATCACCTTTTCCAAGAGCCAGAAAAGAGTGTCAACATAATATATTAAATGAAGAAAATGAGCCACTATTGCCAAAAAAAATGATATGCAGTAACAAGATGTGTATTGAGGCACACTGAGTACATCTGCCAATGGGTACTGCTAACATCAAGGTGTGGTCTGTCATTAAACTTCATTGTTGGTATGGTCAAAGCCATAGCAGAAATCGTGTTAACATATGAGTGAACTGTGTGTTGGTCAGACCCCAACTTACCAAAGTATGAATAGGAGAGGAGGGATTAGGAGTTCAACTCTCTGAAAGTTTACATTTACATTTTCTCCTGGTGGACTATGGTTTTTCCTTTAAAAACATATATAGTGACGATCTACCTTGTTTGTGACGTTGGTGCTGCAGAAGTCAAAGTCAATAGGCTCTTCTGGTTCTTGTGTGTTGATTTTACACACAGTCACCACACCGCCCTCCTCCAAGAAGAGGGTCAGTGGGTAGCCATACCCCATGTAGCACATCCGCAAAGCTGTGGTCATTCCTGAAAACACAGACATGAGCAATGTAATCGAATAAAGACAGACTACTCAAACATAGAAAGTGCCCAGACATGTGAGTTGGGTTGTTTTTAAAAAAGCCATCCAAACTAGGTAATAAACTAAATAAACAGACTGTGTTAAAACTGGGGGTTGGGGGGTGGAAGTGGCATCTTCCAGGATGACAATATTCCCATCCTCAGGGCATGAAGGCTCTGGATAGTTTGATGATGTAAATGATGTAAATCCTATGCAATGACCTTCACAGTCACCAGACCTCAACCCAACTGAACACTTACAGGAGATTTTGGACGGACGTGCTAGACGGCACTCTGCACCACCATCATCAAAACACCAAACAAAGGAATATCCTTTGGAGGAATGGGGCTCCATTCCTCCGGTAGAGTTCAGAGACTTGGAGAATTTATGCCAAGCAGCACTGAACTTGTTCTAGAGGCTTGTAATAGCCTCTAATAGCCAAACACCTTACTGAGACACGCACTACTCTATGGCTTCCAATTAGGTGCCCTTAATCTTTACCTGGTACTGTGCTTCCTCCGAAAATTGTGAGGCAGTCCAGTAGAACAGTGAGGTTGACCTGAAACCCCACTGAATCTTCCTTGATGGTGAACTCCTGGAAGATCTCAGCCTGGAAGAAAAATAGTCCAAGTATACCATTTTAAAGAATTCACAGACACGGTTGTGTCTGTGATTATACACACTGGGTGCTTTGCTCCAAAACTTCAGCGATTCATTGCTTTGACTGAATGAGGCTTAGATGATTAGCATGGGACACTTGATAACAAAGTGCCATATAGGCATACATACAATTCAGGTATCAGATTGTTTTCCTTTGATGCTTCTGGTTTTACTGGTATTATACTTTATTGCTGGTGAAATTGTCCTAATATCAGTTTATCCCTATCTTTTAAATTAGCTCTGTGTTGAGCAAGTGGATCAGAAATGGCGTTTGTATTTAGATTTGGGGGAAATTAAGAACCCTTCTACTCCTGCATTCAACTGGAGCCCATCCTCCTATGATTTATAATAAAGTTATAGGCTATCTGTACATACAAACCACTCACACATACACACACACACACCTGAATGAAGGCATTGGCTTGCAGAGTTTTGTTGTCTTCCACAGTGACCTTAAGTCCATTGGGAGTGGCATTGAAGATGGCATGGTCTTTGAAGGTGATGGCTTTTAATATGTTGGAGAGATTTCGAGCATTATCCAAACTGGCCACAAGAACATAATGCTCATCATCAGCTTGAGACTGAGTGGACAGAGGCATCTGCGCTGCAATGGAGATGAACACAGCTCAACTAACTTATTTATACACATGCTGTGGACAGTTAATACGACGAACTAGACCATTCTCTTTCAATGTATGTGGAGGAACATTGAAATTTGAAGTTCTTTTCTGTCCAGAAAATACATTGTTGAACATGGCTTAAACCTGTTTTCTGGATCGTTATGGGTCCCTTCTCATTTAAATACATGTGCAGCTTAGCCTATTAATAAAATAAACTTGAGCTTGAATGAGAAGCGAGACATCAACTGAGACAGGTTCAAGTCATACAAGATAACTATAAAATAGTTGTTTCTCGGTTGGCAGAGGACCATAAAACGGATACGTTTCGGTACTCTGTTTGTCGTGGCTACACGGCTAGGTAAATTTAGCGTTTATTCTCATATCCTCTGTTATTTCTGTTAGTTGGTTAGTTTCAAAATATAGCTGGTGCTGCTGTATCATACACTTACATGTATACGACTTTAAAAAATCGTATTTTAAAATTTTTTGCTTGAGTTTTAACGGCGGCTTGCATCCAAAACTTGAAAAACGTAACCCTGTTACTATGTTTTGAAGGAGGGCGCCATGTAAAACTCCCACTTCCGCCTTTCTGTTTCGAAGCGGAAGTGGCTATTGCGCATGCCGTTCGGGATACCATTTCCAGATACTTCGCAGCATCCAGACACACGCGAAACATTTGGACTTTGTTTCCTCCCTAACCATAAGGTTACGAAGCTCCGTTTACCAGCCTTGCTGTTTTTGAAAAGGTAAGAATCATTGCTTAATTTTATTTAAAAAAGCTATCTAGCCTACAGGTTGCAAAGTTCAACTGCCCATAAGTTAGCAAGCGAGTTTTTTCAGTTAAAGTCAGCTAGCGTTAGCTCTGCTGCGGTGTCTTGTGGTGAATAGTTTGTAAATAATAAGGGTACTGGATAATATGTAGGAAAGAATGCCCGAAAAACTGCGTGTGGGAGACGTCGCTAGGCATGAAACACAGCGTCTGACTGTGCGTCGGGTATTATCGTAAAATGTTTGCGAGCAAACCAGAGGAGCAAACAACTAACGTTGCTACGAATTAAACGATTACAGCCCTACGTGGTTGTTGAACGCGAGAGATAGATTCCCGAATGCTCAAGCGGTGTAGATAATAAACTTTATCACATTGATACAATCTGAACATAGACAGCACTGTGATGTATCGCTTGGCTTGACGCATTTTCTAATGATCCGTCTGATATTTTGACGCCACCCTGAGTTTAAAGGATCACGAACAGGGCGAAGCAGTGTTCGTCCTCTAGAAACAATCATACAGAATGTACAATACCAGCCATGTCTAGTTATGTTTAAGTGAGACACTTGAGAATAAAGATTATCTTAAACAGTTTGGATCTCGACATCATGGATTGACGTGTATGTGCTTACAAGTGATTTGTATAGTCTTCTATCGCCTCCTTGTGGAGACGGGAGGACCATGCAGCGGTACAGTATTTATTGATTCCCCACACAACACCTGCGCTCTTTTTTGCTCTCTTTGACTTTCATATGTATCGTGTGTGTGTGTGTGTGCGCGCGCGCGCGCTTTGTCTATCATAACATGATACATCAGTCTCCCAGGTATCCAAGTATCCAGTCAGCTAGTGTTATTGCAGGTTGTCTTGCTGACATATGTTAATTAAGGAGTAAGAACAAGTTAGCTAGTCTGTTAAATTAACAGCTTTATTACCAACAAAGACATCTGTGTCATGATGACAGGACTGTGACTTGTCTTGTACAATGTAAACAGTGTATAAATCGACTATTGTTAATACATGAGCCTGGAGGGGGCTACTCACTTGTTCTTGGTAAGATAAAGACATTATTGTACACCTTTTTGACAGCCCACGTCTTCTTTCTCTGCTGCAGGTTCTTCTTTGTGAACAGCCGGTCTGAGCTACAGCCATGGTGTGCATTCCCTGTATTGTGATTCCTGTCCTGTTGTGGGTCTATAAGAGGTTCCTGGAGCCTATTCTCTATCCTTTCATTTCCCCCATAATGAATAAGTTCTGGACCAAGAAAGCAGTCCAGGAGACTGGCTCAGGGGACCCAAAAGCCAGTGAACAGAGTAATGGGACATGCAAGGTAAATATTTCATGGTTGTTTGAAGGACTGTGGCATTTTTTAGTGACAGAGAAAACACTGTAAAAATTAGTTTAGGTTTTAAAACAATTGCCTGGTTTTATGCAGGAAAGGGTCTCCTGGGAGATGTGTCCTGTGTGTTTGCATAACAAATAGTGGAAAATGTTGCAAATTTACAGTCAGTCTGTTCGAATCATGAAAATGTTGTATGCTTTGCCCAACACATATTGTGCCAGTGGGAGACACGAAGTGCCAATCATAAAGGCAGCTGGTGTCTTTTATTTGTTTTTTAGATGTGCACATTGTGTTTGGACCCTCTTTGTAACTCTCTCTGGGTGCTGTATGTTTCTGTGACCACCATTTTTGTTCAGCTATAAACAAAGCGGCCTACTCACTCATGTCCACTGCTCAGATTACTGTCATGGAAGTTACCCTCCCACCTGTCTCTGGCCGTTTACCAGTGTGTTTGTATTCATCGCTTTTGTTGGCTGGCTTAACATTTCTTTATGCAGAAATTGTGTTATGCTTTGCTTTACTTATGACACAGATTTTCAGACACACAAATCTTAGCATACCTTGAAATTGCTCACAGAACAGTGGAGGTAAGAAAAGAGTCAAAGCAGTTGAAGGACAATAAAACTTGTCTTTGAACATTTACACCAATCTTACCAATTTAATAGGGGGACCTCAACATCATCCATCATGGTATCATAGTGTTTTGTTTTGTTTTTTTGTCTTGCACTGTTTCTTATAGTTTTAAGTGCTGTACACCACTAGTTGAGACACTGTTGATGTGTATTTTTGTCATGTTTAATTATTATTTGAAGTCATTCAAATTTTAGAGTGAAGGCAGTTTTTCACAATAGATCGTATATTGCCCACAGATTTTGAACCTTTGTATAATTGTATGGTGTCGAATACTGCAGGTTTTATGAATTTCTTTGTTTTTCTTCTCTTTCAGCCTGAAACCAATGGTGTGGTCACGGCCAATGGATCTCCTACAGAACCAAATAAGAAGACAGATTGACAGCTTCTTTACAGTGCTGTAATGCATCTAAAATCGTGTAAATATTTTGAGTACATAGAGAAAAATATATTAACTTATCATTTTACTTTGTATTAAATTGGTTATTAAAAGCTTAAAAATTGTGTTGGTGTGCTCTCTTGTGATTGTTTCTCTCAACTCACAGTAGATTTAAGAAATTGATCTTTGCTGATATTTTTTCCTTTGTTTATCATGAATTCCAGAAACATCTTTATTCATGAATATGTACAGTCTGTATAGGATAGTGCATAATATCACTTGTTTTTGTAAGTCAAACGAGGAGTTTAATCACTGAATAAAAAGAAATGGTAACATAAAAAAGTTTTCATTCTTTCCATTTTTTCCTGTGCCTTCAACTAGTTTGCTCATGTCACTTATTTATACTCTGGAGTCACCATCAGTCCTGCTCTAATTGAACTGAATGCAGGTGCACTAATAGCATAGCTTCATATGTATGATATATAGACAGAATGGCCAATTCCTTTTCAAATGAATCTTTCTTAATATGGCAAGAGAAATTCATGAGCAGAGATAGCATCATACTTGCATAATGATAAAAATTATGAGGGTTTGTGAGACACCTAGTGTAGAAGCCAGGGCAGAATAGGCGTAGGTTGCACATTCTGAGGTTCTACTAGATAGTTGTAATGTAACTGGACAAGGTGTTGATGACAACAGACTTCTGCACGCATCTTGATAAATGGAGCCACATCAAGCAGCGCAGCCAAGAAAAAGTTGGTCGTTAATAGAAGTGTATCGCTTAGATCAGACATTTCGATGTTTCCCATAGATAAATGTTTAACATTGGACGTGATCTATACACCACATTTCTATCTGCAGCGTCATTGACGCAACGCCTCTACGTCATCGCTACGCAAGGGGTGGCGACGTGGAAAACATGGTGGAAAGGAGCAGCTATAGTAAACCTGGAGTAAAGTTTACTATCTGAAATTGCTTGCAGTTTCCAGTGCCGTTGATTATAAATTGTAATTGATTAGCAGATTATTTTAAACCGTTGATTAGTGTAGACAGTCTGTTGGTTGTGAGTATTGCAGCTAGGACTGCCACCGAAAAAGCGAGAAGCATTTATGACAGGTAAGCCCAACGGTCAGCTGATTTCAAACATACCGCTAATGTTTGCTGTTTTCTGGCCATCATATTAGCAACTGCTCAGCCTCAAAGCGCCCACTGGCTTCAGTATGAATTATTTTCCTTCGTTTAAAATTATGCTAAATTTTGGCTATCATTCCGTGCTGTAACAGTGTTATGAACACAAAGTTACCGGGGCTCAGATTATTTCCCGTACTTGACACAAGAAGACGTTATCCAACTACTGCTGCAGTGATGCAAGATCAAGTCCAGTCACATTATAGGTAGATATAAATAGGCCTAAGATATCCCTTTACAGTTTAGATTAAAATGGTCTGCGTCATCCTTCTTTTAGTGAATGTTAGCAAGAGCATCAGCACACACAGCTAACATCATGCTGAAGGAGTAAAGTTGTATGCTAAAGGAGTGTCACATTACTCAAAGGCACGTCCTGGTTCACAGTGTGTCATCCTGTAGTCAAGTTAACCTCTCCCACTTTGAGATGCTGTCAATCAGTGTGACCTACGCCTAACCGTTCAAAGAAATGCACAGGAGTAAACATGGGGGAGGGGAGAATGTGTGGTGTTAGCTCCCCCTTTGACAGGCCCTTAAACCGGACCGGCAGTTTTGCTGCGTGATTGGTGACCTGACTAATTCTTTTAAGTTCCAGACAGAGCAAAGGTTGTCACGATCACTTTGATAAATATGATGCATCTTTGATAAATGGTAATGAATCTTAACCTGGACATGTTTAATTTAAATACTATTAATTTTTACCTCAGACCTCTATGATAAACTGTTTAATTCACTTTATTTAGATATTTATGTAGCCGTTACAACTGATGTAGGTGTTTCCATAAGGCTGTGTCAGGGACAGTTTGCTAATTGGGTCGTAAAATTTTTAGTAGGCCTTGCTGTGAAATAAAGATGCTGCCACCAACAGCTAAGATGACACTCTTGTCACTAATAGAAAAAGATGTGGGCCAATCATTGGCAAGGTCCCCAAATGATGACATGAAATTTGCTCTCAATGAAGAGTTGCTACTTGGAGAGCTACGCTAATAATAAACATTGTCTCTATAACTGTAAAGCAGGTATATGGTTGTCACAATAATTTTGAGTGGTTTATCAAATTAACTTTGGTAGGGTAGTTGCATACGTTATGTGAACTAATGAGAATATTTTTATAAAGAAAATCTATGGACTAAGAATCAAAGAACAAGGAACAGTTTTGTAAAGAATTGGCAGTAGCTTTTTAAATGACATTGAAACAGCAAAGTTTATTTGAAATAGGATCAGAAAGGGCCTTCTGTAACTTGTTGCCTCATGCTCATACTTGAGTTTGAGCGTCAGTGTAGACAGAGAAGTTCGTCATCAAATGCCAGCTAGTTCATAGCCTCATACATAACATCAAGGTCTAATTGAATCTTTTATAATCCACTGTAATCATACTAACATTCTGTAAAGTTAAGTGACTGTAGTCTTGTTCTTTTTAATGGAACCCAGTTTATTATCTCTTGGGCCATCTGTAATTCAACGCTTTTTATTGGCTGTTTCAGGCTGTGGTGCATGCCTGGTAAAAAAGTAGTGAGGGGTGGTCAGTCTGGCTGAGTGGAACCTGTTAAGCACCCAGGGGAGTCGGCAGAGATGGGAGCTAACACCAGCCAGGTCAGTGACCTGTCGGATAATCCCAGTCTAAAGGCCCTGGTGGGCACCGAGGCCATATCAGAGAATGACCCTTTCTGGAACCAGCTCATCTCCTTCACCTTCATCAGTCCCACCAGCAGGTAAACAAACACATCATCAAACAAATCTCTCACTAGGATCAGACATAAGGCTATAAATGTCAGAATCTCAGAGTTAGCCTCTGTAAAAGCAGGTGAATTATTCCATTTTTTAGGTAGGCCAAAACTAAGCAATGCTCTAGCAGTGCTTTTGCTTTAAGAATGGTGGGGTGATAAGTGTTTCAGGCTTATCATTGTCTTGGTCCAATTTTCTGTCACAAGCAGGTCTTGATACTATCATTGTTACCTGCTCTATGCATTGTGATGAAACCCTGTGTGTCCCCCCAAAACAGCAGAAGTAGCCTGCCAGGAAGAAAATGGAAAAGAAGATTAATTGTGTTAGAATGAGTATTAGGAAATAACAAATTACAGCCTACAACACAAGTCTGAAATTGTGGAGTGTGAACATTGATAGGCTGTTGTGGCCATTAATGTGAGGCCAGTGGCTACAGTTTAGGAAGTCATAGCAACATGAACAGTGGTGGAAAGCACCACATAAGAAGGCAGAACATAAAAAGCAGTAACAACACAAAAGCAAGTGTTTCAGCTAACATGATGATGTTTAGAAATTCCTTTACAATGCCCAGCATCCAACTGTAGACAGGATGTTTGCAGAGCTCACCTGACTGAGTGACAATACAACAGGCTGAGAGTGGGTAGACTAGTTAACATCAACTCCATTGTAATGTTCCAAATTCCGTCTTGTAGCTGGACTGTGACTGATGTTACACTATTAAACTAGTAAGGAGTGAAGTTGTTAATCATTTGTTTATGAATCTCATTCCCTCACACAAAATTGCCTTTTGATTTTCCGAAACAGTCAAGTTCAAAGTTCCCATCCTCTTTCATCTTTGTAAGAACATGGTACACTAAGAAATGTTCTTCCATGCTTGACATTAGCATGCATCTTCCTTTCATGTAAGGTCGATTATCTCTTGCAGACCTGCCTCCTCAACCATGACAAGCAGTTTGCAGTTGGAAATAGTTGTGCAATAGGATAAACACAACGTTTTGGTGAATAACCACTTACTTTCACTTTATAGCTCTTTAAGTTTGATTTCATGTAGAGTTGATTAAAGCACATAATATCATGTAATTCCAAATATCAATGTTTTTTTCGGAGTCTATATAGAACTTGACCGGAGAGTTTCTCTTGGTGGAGCAGGAATGTCTGACTCTTGTGCTTGGTTCTTCTCTCAGATAAGAACCATTTATTTGCAGAAACATGAAGTTGTCTTAATGAAAACACAGGACTGAAACATATTCACTGAGACAAAGATTAAAAATATTTAGAATTGGAGGTATCTATATCAGTACCATATTTTCTACACAATACCCAGCCCTACTGTCCTGCAAATAACAATAACAGATGAGAAAAAAGACTTGGTGCTTTATGACACTATAAACAAAAGATATAACAGGTATCAGATTTATTGCTGGTGGATCATTACTGCTATTGCTCACAACTATTGAGCAGTTAGCTATCTTAACAAGATGACAGAATTAACCTGTGTGAATAAATAAGAAAGAATACATTGTTTTTGTTCATGTTTGTTCATATTTCAATAGCCTAAATAATTTTTATACATGTGTATAGTACAACCTACCTGGCAAGGAATATTGGCTTTTGTCAGGGCTCTGCGGTGGAAAAAAAAAGAAAAAGACATATTGACATTTGTACTTGAATCTAATTGTCTTTCAGGAAAAAAATACACAGTGCTAGTGCCAGGTGCATGTTTTATATGCTTGCAGTTAAAAAGTTGTTTTTTCTTCACCTTTATTCATTTTTTTCAGTACCACGCTTTACGTGTCTGTACATGTCCTTTGCAGACATCCACACAGCCATAATTTGATACAGTTGTTCCTTAAATATCTGTGACAGCTGCAGATATCACACTCTCTGAATACACTCTTTGCTTAAACATGGTGCAGCGTTCCAGCCTGACAGCAGAGGGCAGTGCATACAAGGAAACATGTCTCCTAACTATTTTCTTTTGTCTCTTTCTCTCTTCCTCTTTCCCTCCATCCCAAGTGGAGACTCTAAGTTGCTGGAAGAAGCTGTCATCCCCCTGGCCAAGACCCTCAGTATGTTGCCTATACTGTAGAGATTCTTCATGTGTATTTTGTTCTGATCAATAGCTTGGTCAAGTAGGTTTAAAAATCCATGACATCTGTTTTAATTTTTCCCAAGTTCTGTGGTTTTCTTTTTCCTACGTTTGTTTTCATAGAATTTTTACATTTAAAATAGGTGTTATCGCAGTGTTAGTAAGCAAGGTTAACACACTTGTTAACACATAGCTGCTCCCTCTGTTAACAGTTAAATACTATTAACATATTAGTGATACAGTTTGTTCAGAATAGCAAAGATTTTATCCAAACATCACAATTTTATGGTATTACGCATTCATTTTTGAATTTTATATTTAAAGTGTAACTAAGTGATTCCAAGTGAAAATTAAAATGGAAAACATGCAACTCTTCAAATGACTAGTTAAAAATATTATATTATATGACATGAAACAACTGCACACTTTTGACATTTACGTGATGCAAATTGAGTTTAAATTGACAATCAAACTGATTTGTTGCAGTTTATTAGCATACCAAGCAATTGGTTACTTGAATGTGAAAGCAAAGTAAGAAGTTGGTAAGAAGTTGGTGTAGTTTATGTAATGATGCTGATGACTTCTCTCATTTTGGTTTTTTCCCAGTTGAAAACAATCCCAGAACGGGGAACTTTGGCGCTCTTGTGAGAGTTTTCCTGGGAAGAACCAAAGAGCTGAAAATCTCCACAGAATGCCAAGAGTGAGTATGAGAACCTCAGAAGAGGGGTAAAAACGAACTCAGATGACTTCCTCCAATAATGACAGACCTGATGTGCGTCGATGCTGATTGCTGTGTGTGGGTTGGGGTGTGTCACATGCACCCTTACCCACCCCTGTGTGTGTGTGTGTGTGTGTGTGTGTGTGCATGCCTGTTATTGTTGGGGAATCCCTATTTTTTAAAGGAGACAAATGCTTGAGCTGTTGCAGTTTCCCATGGGAAGGCTGCTGAGGTATAATCATCAACACTGTGGCAATATTCCACACTTAGTGCCAAAACCCATATCCAGTGCGACTGACCCAGCCCAAGTCGCCAGATGATTTGGATGGGATCTCTCCATTCTGAAACACACATCATCAGAGGGTGGAGTTTTCTTGCGCCATTCACTCCCATCGGCTTTTTTCACATTTCATAACAGGTCTCGTCCCATACACAAACACAAACACACATACAAACATATAGTGTGGCGTAATTGGCATATGCTGATTTGCAGTGTTTGGGGCTGATTAGACCCTGCTGTGCTAGTTTTAGTGGTTTAGAAACATTGTGGTTTGGATTACATGTTTCCATTCATTTGTCATTTTCCTCTCCAGCTCTCGCTGTCTTGCTTTTCTCTTCCCTTGTTTCTCTCTGGTGAACCTGGATGTGAACTGTGTGGCATCGCTACGCTGTGGTGAAGTCAACTGTATTCCCACCAGTACCTCATTTGTCAAAGGCAAAGTTTTGTAAATGAGAAAGTAGCAGCTTAAAAGAATATTTTTGAGTGTACCACTTTTATATGCAGTATAGTATATGCTGCTGAAATAAAACTCAACAAGACTGACATGTGATGCGCATTGTTTTTTGGAAAAATGACACATAATATATACATTCTCTATAAGTGTATGATTCAACTTTTCCCCATGATCTAGTGTTAAAAGAAGCAAACAAAAATTGCAGTAAATTGTAATATGGAATCACGATACTTGTAGAATTGCAATACTTAAGAATCGCAGTACATATCGAATCGGCACCCAATTACGTGATAGTATTGAGTCGGGAGATAAGCATATTGTCTGCTATGAGTGAGTGTTACTAACACTCACAGTATAGCAGGGAAAATAGTCAGGTGTAGGGACATCAGATTGTTGCTTACTAATAACTGGGATCCACTGTGTATTTGCTCCATGTGCCTTCTATTATGTGCTTGGGGGTTGCACCTCTATAAGAGCCAGACTGTGTGTTCATTCCTTTGTGCATTTTAGTACAGTACTTACAGAATCCGCTACCTGTGCTGTATAAGGCCAGAGAGCCCTGCCTAAGGGAAATACTATGCGTGCTTTTACACCAGGCAGTACGGTAGAAGTTGCACGTCTCAGCACTCACTGTATGCTGGTGTGCTGTGCAGTCATAGATCAGAAAGTGGTAGTCGTAGTCCCCATGTGTGTGAACTGTTTGAAAGCTTGGATATATGCATGTGGTGTGTAAATGGGTGGATGTTGGAAGTCTAGGGGGAGACG
The DNA here is from genome assembly GCA_900302535.1 of Neoniphon sammara. Classification (NCBI taxonomy): domain Eukaryota; kingdom Metazoa; phylum Chordata; class Actinopteri; order Holocentriformes; family Holocentridae; genus Neoniphon; species Neoniphon sammara. The sequence goes on from OMKZ01019006.1 coordinate 24,401, forward strand.
CCCAACATCCAGTGGTGGACACCTCCACTCCACCCAACAGAAAGCCCCCTTAAAGCATCTATTTCAGTCACAGCTCCGTGTTTGACCTTAAACTAGACGTCTCTGTTGTGTCTCCCCTCTGCAGTCAGCTGTTCATCTGGCAGGCCCACAATGCTCTGTTCATGATCCGCTGCCTGCTCAAGGTGTTCATCAGGGAGATGAGCGAGGAAGAGCTGCACCTGCAGTTCTCTTACCAGGAGAGGGCACCGGGCTCCTGTGCAGGTGAGCTGCATCAAACATGGATTTGCAATACTTGGTTGTGTCGCAGGAAGATTAAAAATTGCTCAGGAAAAATGTTGGCTTCAAAAGACTTAAGAGGACCTGTGGACTGAACAGTGCCTATTTTCAAGGGTTGAGAATGAAATGCTTCAAATTAGATTATTTTTGTGATTTTTTTCAATGAATTTAATATTTTGTCAGGCAATAATAAACCATACAGAAATACAAGGGTTACATTTGCAAGAAAAAAAACAGGAGTATACAAAATCAATCTATTGGCACAACGCATTTTTATACTTGTGCAGTCCATAAAGTTAATTCACCAAGTCTGCTTGTATCATGAGAAGAACTTGAGCTTCTGATACTCATAGAGTCATGTATATGTAAAGTTTCTGTCTACAACCAAAGAGTGATCACAGTTTGACTTTTAAATTCAGTACATCTATATAGATAAATGGCCCTGGCTGCTGAGCCTGGATCAGCTGTCTCTGAGAAACTCATTTAATAGACCTTTTTCACAGCAGCCATTTTGATATGAAATAGCAGGGTAAACACAGGCGTTACTAATGACATTAATTAAAGTTCCATTCCATTTAAGTGCACGAGAGTCTTTCCAGTGAGCCAGCATGAGCAATATCCAGACCCTGGCTCTGCTAGACCTAAATGGAACTGAACCTTCATTAATTTCATTCGTAACACCTGTGTTTACCTGCCATTTCATGTCAAAATGGTTGCTGTGAAAAAGGTTTATAGAGGGCTAGTTCTGTGTCCCTTGACTATACAGATCTTTTTCACTCAAAAACAAGCCCCAGGAAACACACTCAGCATGTGTGTGCACTTTTGAAGGACTTAATGAAAGTCCTTTTCAAGTGCCTATAGAAAAAGACATTGAAGTAACAGCAAAAGAGGAAATAATGAATTTATCTGCTTCCTCCTCTTTTTTATGTCACTGCCAGTACTATTTCTCAGTTGTATTTCTGCTATTGTCTTCAGTCCCCCACTCAACCTCTAAGATACTCCATCTCTGACACACACACACACACACACACACACACACACACACATGCACCAAGACTAACATACACACTCAGTTATAGCTCCCTACAGGCCTTCGGGGCAGGCCTGGGTATTCGTAGGAGGGAAAAGTGCCTTGGCTGATTTCTAAGTCCTGGAAGGGGGCATGGAGCTAATTAGAGGTCGCTGGACTTGGAGAAAAGCAAAGACGATTCCAGCTGGCTACCTTCACTCTCCGCTGTCCACTTTCTGTACACTCTGCAGGGAGGAGGCACGGGTGGGAAGGACAGAGAGGGACTGGTGGAGTTGGAGATGGAAGGAGCAGGGAGAGAGAGAGAGAGAGAGAGAGAGAGACTGGTGTATATATTTTATTATAATACCAGAATGTTCTTTTCTCTTTGAATACACCCTTCCTTCCCTCCCCCCGCCCAACTCCCAACCCTTTCTCTAGATACAGGGAGTGAGGATCTCCTTGAGGAGCTGATGTCCAACCTTGTGCACCTGATTGTTGAAGTGCCCCTGCTGTAAGTATCTCCAGTGTGTGGAAGTGTGTGTGTGTGATTGTTTGTGTGTAAGGGTGAGTGAAACACCCCCTGTGTCTTACATACAGTGGCTGAAAAGGTCAGACATGTAAGACTGAGACACACACACACACACACACACGGTGCAAAAAGACATTTTGCACACTTCAGGAGTTATTTGTTCCCAATGCATTGACAGGCAACACGCAGTGATTTTTAAATGTCACAATGCTAATTTTTCAACATCACTTGTGTTCCTCATAGAGCTAATCAGCATAATAATCACATTCAAATGTCAAGTAGTTGTGATTTCCTTTCCCCAGCTGGTTTCTCAGTCAAGTCCATCACTTAGTTTGAGTCTCTTGTTGTTTTTCCTTCTTCTTTTCTTGCTCAAAGATACTGTGTCTAAGGTGTTAGTCATTCAATATGTGAGCAGTTAGTGAAAGGACCCCTCTTTATAGTTACTGAACTGTATGTGTCAGTGTTTTGAATGTTTTGCTCTTTCTCTCTCTCTCTTTTTTCTTGCTCTGTTCTGCTTGCTCGTTCACCCCTTGATTTAAGTGTCAAGAAATGTTAAAATTCATTGTGGAGCACGCCTAGGATGTCCTTGTGTTTTCGCTCCCAGAGTCCTCAGCCACATGCACTCTGAGCCAAAGGACACAATAAAGAGTGGGGGGAGGCAGACAGAGAGGGCGATTATCCAGAGGGAAGAAGAGAAAAAAAGGTTTAGAAGTAGAGGGATGGATAACAGGAGGAGGAGGCATGCTCGAGGCAATGAGGCAGAGAGAAAGGGACATAATGATTGTAAAATGGTGTCAGCTGCCTTTACACTGAGAGTGCACGGTAGTGAGGCTGGGGGTGACTTATTACATTTACTCCAGTTACTGTTATTGAGACGTTTATTATATATTGGGACTTTTTGGAATGTTTTTTTTTTTAATGTAGTTAAATATTGTTTGTTAAATCCATTTCAGAGTAAAAAAATTGCAGTACAGTTTATATCTACTCTAGATTTTTACACAGAGAATTTTACCTCTACTTAAGTGAACTATCAGCAGAGTAAATGTCTACTTGAGTAGGACTTTCTCTTGCCAGCCCAAGAGCCAAAAGAAAGTGTGCATGCAGAGAGAGGCGATCCTCTCTGCAGAAGTTCTTCACTCAGCCTTGCCAAGGTCAAACAGTGTTCACTGACACAGGACTGACAGGAAATACTTCCTTGATTTATTTCCTTTCCTCGTCTCCCTTTGTCTTTTTGTCTCCATCCCTTTCACTTTTCCTTTCTCTTTTGGCTGTCATTCTTGATGTTTTCTTCTGTTGCGTCTCCCTGTTTGTCACTCTGTTTCTTTACTTCTCTCTCGGTCTCGCTCTCCCTCTCTCTCCCTGTCTTCCGTCATCTCTGGACATCAAACCCGAGCTCTTGTGTAAATGCATTCACCATTCCAGCATTATTCATTGTTCCAGGCCTCGAGACTCTCCCTGTTTTTCCTCTGTCCGCCACTTTGTGGCTGTGGGCCCATTTCCTCTCTACGTGCACCAGAGCTTTAGGGAAGTCTTACCATTCCTTTGGTATGCCTCCTGCAAACCCCTCAGAAATACATAGACTTGATGTGTTATCTTTAGAGAAGACACTTTATGGCTTGATTTCAGTAAGGAAAATGAAGATATAGGAGGTTGCTGACTCTTATTGATAATCAAATCACAGCTACTTTTTTGTCATTTCCACATGGATTGCACACGTGTAGTTTTTCTAATCAAGACAAAACTGGCTATTATTTTTTTTAAACTGTTGATTGATACAAATTGCCAAATCCCGATATAACATGTTTAACATGATTCATTAAATCAGCATTTCTCAGGATTTGGTGCCTGGAGTCTTTATCATAGTGACAAGACAGTAGTGTTTTATCCCTACATTTTTTGTAGCAGATTTTGAACAAGGATCAAGGCTAGGCCATATGATTATGTTAAACTTTTGAGATATTGGAGTTTTACAACTGTTTCTATATTTTTAATTTCATCTTTTTAATATAATGATTAAATCTTATTAATTAATTTTTAGTAACCTGAAAGCCAGTCATGTGGTTGAATTAGTTCTTGAAAATGGCCAGTCACTAATGATATCATGTTTTTGTAAAGTTTGCACAAAAGAGTCAGTATCGGTTTATTTTCTTCAATACTTCCAACTACCAATTGATCGAGGCCTGAGGCTGAAGGATCTGCTTGCCTTAGATTGTGGGGAAAAAACAAACTTAAAAGATGGGAAACTACTGAAGCAAGCAGGATGAATTGATGTCTGTATGTAATCCATAGCCTGTTCTCAGGTGAATGTTTTAAGCCATGAATTTGGCAAATAATCTGTAGCTGTCTGTGTGTGAAATGTACCTCATTGTTTATATTTTTTTCTTTGACATCCTTCTGTGTGTGTGTGTGTGTGTGTGAGAGAGAGAGATAATTCTGCAGTATGCTAAGTGATAGGCCCAGTTTGTATGAAAGGAAAAGGCAAACTCATCTCTCACGTGTCACATCACGGGTCACCCAGGTGACACTAGAGTACGTGTTTGTTTGGTTGACGGGGAATTGGCAACAGTTTGGTTGCTTTCCAGTGGGGAGAGAGGTTGATCACACTGCTCTATTGATGCCAGTGAAACCAGAAACTACTATGTTTTGCCATTTTGGAGCTGCAGTGCCTTCTGTGACTGTTTACACTGCAGCTGCTGGGCTGTTCAAGATCTTAATATTTGACATCTACCAAATGTAGAATAATCTGCATCCCACAGTAGTGCAGTGAATGGGTTATATCACTGTTACAGTTGGCTTTCTCACAAATGAGGCATTTTTTTCATATCTATAGAGAGTGACCATTCTGCCTTGATTTATATCTCATATCTTATGTGAAGTTTTACCGCGAGGGGATTATATTTTATGTGTACTATTAAACCTATTTATTACTTGTGTCTGTCTGTCTCTGTAGTGACATCACCTACAGTATCCTGTTTGAGGCAGTGACCACTCTGTTGGTGCTGTTCTCCTACCAGCTCTTCCATAAAGACATCCTTCGGGACGGAATCATCTACCAGCATATCATGAAGGGCCGATGGTGAGAGCACACACACAGATATTCACTCACGCACATGGAAAAAGTTCAGACTAAGCCTCTGTATGACCACATCAGGAAGGGTTAGCAAGAATGTTAGCCCAAAAACACAGAGTCCCCTTGCTCACACATGCCCTACCAGCTGAGTCCTCTGAAATGTGTTGGCAGCTTCTCTGAAATCAAGATGTTTTTGTATTCAGTCCAGTGCAATCTGACTCCGTCTGATCCAGCCTACCGTCCCTCCATTCCAGACTCAGATTGAGTCTCTCTGCCTCCACACAGCCTCACCATGTTCAAAAGAATGTTTTCACATTGCAAGATAAATAAAACCCGGTCTAGCCAAGCACGGTCAAGGCCACCCAGTCTCCAGTGTGACCTTGTAAACTTTAATAAAAATGAGAATGTGAATCACTTTATTCACCTTCTGAACCTTATTTGTATGGCAGTTTTCAAAACCAGCGTTCCAGACAATGCACACTCTGTGCATAAAATAGTAAATTAAATATCTAATTGAATGCACCCAAATGTAAAACAATAATCCCAGCTAACAGTGGTCTGATCTCCTCAGGCTCATAATGCAGAAGCTGATGGGATTTAGTAGCAGAAGCATCATGACCCTTTGGATGACAAGTCCCACTTTTTTTTTTTTTATACACGAGACTTTCTACATATATTTTAATTTAATTGCCATGCTACGAAATTTATTTTGGGGTCAGAGACAACTTAAAGTGGCAGGTGGAGGACAGAGGTCATTCTCTTTAAGGGGTTTTTGCAGTGAAAGAGCCAAACGAGCATTTCGGATTAACTGTGACTAACCCAAAGAAATCTGCAAATATCTTCCAAATATTTGGCAGCCTTTCTGAAGCAGTTTTGTCATTTGCGTGACAAATTGCGTGCACATAACCAGGAAGGAGATCTCCTCTTCTGTAATGACAGAAGAGGAGAGCCTAAAATTGACACCTGGTAGATACCTTAGATGCTGTGATCTCTATCAGACATGCATGCTACACACTCCTCTCTGTTTCCTGGATAATACTTTCCCTGATACCAGAAAGCAGGAAAACAACACACACACACACACACATAAAAATGCCCTGCTATCTCCCCTACATCTTAATCCTACAACAACATCAGATATTTGTTTTTGCCATTCACTCTACCTCAGCACAGATATCAGAGGGGATTAACAAGGTGTCACAGATGAACTAACACATGTTTGGATGGCAGTGCTGATGTTCATATTGCTTTCGGCTCGGAAACGATCACCTCGTTCTTCGGGACAGTTGCCTTCCTCTGAGCGATTCCTGTTTCTTTATCTTTGGATTTTCTGTGGATGAAGTTTGAGTTTCTGCAGGTGGCGCTCTTTTCTTTCTCTGTTCAGCCATGGCGCCCGTTGCTGTTCTTGCTCACTAACCAAGTTCTTCTTTTGTTTATTCCAAACAAACTGCTGTTGCTGCTCTCCTACTTTATGCCAGATGTCGGACAGAAAGTGTAAACGCTTTGCTGCACGGAGTGTACGATGAGTCACTATTTTATGGTGTCAGTTAGTGATGGACAATAGCAAAGCTGACTTTACCTGAAAAAAGTTGCGGATTTGGTTGTGGATTAGTGTGCCTGCCTCTCTGGTACATACATTAGAAGTATGTGGTTGGGAGAATGGTGTAACTGTGCATGTTCGCGCGTTTTTATTTTGTCAGGAATAAAATGCAGAGGAGTTTGAAAACTTCCTGCATAGGCGAGCGTTGAAAATGCTGTCTAATGACCTGAAGTCGGTTTGAATCTGTGTTTTCAAGTCTTTTTCCTTCTCTCTCTCTCTCTCTTTCTGTGCGTCTGCCTGTCTCTCTCTCAGTCTGTGTTTGACCAGTCGCCTGGTGAAGACCCTGCTGTATAACTTCATCCGGCAGGAGAAATGCCCGCCTCCTGCCACACACATCTTTGAACCGCAGGCTGAGGGAGGCGGCCTGCTGTATGGCCTGGCATCAGGGGTGGCAAGTACGAATATACACACCCATGCACACACACACGCACAAACAGAACAAATCCAGACTTCAGCTTTTCAGATAGAGAGGATATTGTTCATATTTAGAGGAGTAATAACAACCTGACGGAGAGTGAAAGTAGAGAATGCCTTCCTTTTATTAGGATCTAAGAATTACTCATATGTCTAATGAAATATGAGTAATTCTTAGATCCTAAGAAAGAGAAGGCATATGAGTCATGACATTTCTTGAAGGATTGACTCAGAGCATGCACAACAGGGTCTTTCCCTCTGACTCTGCTATCCTAGAGGGAAAAAGCCAAATCCAAACAACCGGAGAAACTGTTGTACACAAATTCAGCCCATCCCTGTCAGTCCGCCTCCACAACGAGATAAACTAGTGTCTTGGCAAAATACCTCCTTTATTTAATTTAATCTTGCTATAACCCTGTAAAAAAAAATCGTGACAAAGTTTTGTCTGTAGTGGTGAAAATGTATTGGATGGAAGATAATAATTTTGCTGTTTTTTAGCATCTTAATTAGTAAAATCGAAACATTTGTCTCACTGAGGCTTCAACAAGAGATTTCATAAAAGTCATTAGCAGATTATTTTGCCTCTTTTTTCGTGGTTTTGGGCTGTTTTTTTGGGTTTTCCCTGCCAGTTCTCGCCTTTCTCTCTTATCGGTGCCAAAGAGTAAGAAAAGTAATTAGTCATAAAGATGAAAGTGAGAGCCGTGCTGACAGCCGTGCCAGCGCAGATGAAAATGATGACTCCAAATATGAAAAGAGAGAGGGTGTGTGTGTGTGTGTGTGTGTCTCGGTGTGGGTGTGTGCTGTTTGTGTGCGTGCGTGTTTGTTTGAGTGTGAGAATAGGAATGCTCCCATGGGTTTTCCCCCCGCAGATAAATGGCCTTTGTCGGTTGTTGGTGGCAGATTACTATCAGTGAGCCATCAGCGTTCACCCAGCCTGTCTGTCTGTGGCCGGCGATCAGGGCCATGAGTTATGGTACCCTGTCCTGTTCTGTAATCCCCTAGAGCCTGTCTGTCTGCAGCCACCTCCCTTATATACACACGCACACACACACACACACACACAGAGAGAAACAAAGACACACGCTCTCAGACTCAGAGCTCAAACAGACACTCATTTTCTTTCTCTGTCTCTCTCTGCATTCACAAGGGATTGAGAGGGTACACACACACACCCATACACACGCTTCATTTGAATGAGTGTGCATGCATGGGTGTTGTTCAGCAGCGGCCGTACTTGTCTGTTGGCTGCCTCAAGCCGACTTAACCATGACAAACGTCAATCTTTTGTCTCTTAGAATAAAAGGTTCAGCCAGTTAAGTCCATAAATCCACATATGGTGCGCGATCCACTAGACTGGACACTGACTGCGCATTCCTCCGCTCTTATTGAGATGTCACTGGTTCTCACGTTAGTAGCTTGTGTAATCTGTTGGACATGCCGACTGTAGCTCATCATGTCCACGCACACACAAACGCGCTCTCAAACACACACGCATGCACGCGCGCCCGCGCTCGACGCAGATGGCTGGATTTTCCCCGGAACGAACACAAGCCAGATGACAAAGCAAAGCAGCGCTCGATTTCCGTCGCCATTTTAATGTCTGGGGGATAGGATGTCCGTCCCTCGCTCTTTTACACACGCGGCCGTCTGAGTCTGAGCGAGCGTCTGCAGGGGGGATTATCACCCCGACTGGCAACCCTGAGCCTTTTGGCCTGATCTCTCTCTCTCTCCTTCTCTCTTTCTCCGGCTCTGCCTGTCTCTCTCTCACACACATACAGACGTACAATAATAGCGGAGCTGGCTGTCTCCCTACAAGGGAGACACATATAAAGATAATCCCTTTCCAATCCTTATATTCCACATTGCTGGCATAGCAGGACTAACAGGAACTGTAGTTCCCTTATAGGCGAGAAGCTGAGACACATTGTCCACACTATTAATAAGCAACTGGTCATGGCACCACACACACAATATGTGTGTACATGCATTCATGTGTGTGAGGGCTTCATGAGCACAATTACCAGAAGATGGCACGTGAAGACATTCTTGCCGGTCTTCACAGTGGGAAGAAAAGCTGGGACTTGGCTGTTAGGGTTGGGGTAGAATTCAGTTTACATTTGGGGTTGCAGTTTTTGTTATGATTGTAATAGTGAGATTATAACTGCGAGCCTGTGGAATGTTCTCACAAGTGTATAACTAACGTGTGCAATGTGTGTCTTGGTTTAGTGGGAATGGGATTTGGGCTGGGTGAAAGAGCTTTGAGCACACGTGTGAGATTATCAGAGGAGTGTGCTTATTTATCGTCTGTGCTGCGTGTTTCCCCTTGTGCATATTTGGGTAATTACAACAGGCGTGTGCAGTGTGTCTGTGTCCCAGTGCCTGTGTGTTTCTCTGTGCACTTAATCATGTTTGGCCAAGGCAATAGTTTGAAGCCATCATGTTACATATCATTACATGTCTTTTCCCAGCTTGGTACAAAGCACGGTGCTGAATTGTTGGTATGTTTAAATTAAAAAGAAAAACTTTGAATTCTGAGTCAGTTCAGTTTTTTTCAAGCCAAACTGTGATATTGTGTGTGGCTTAAAATCAAGGTACTAACCGTACAATGAAAAAGGTGATCTGTAACACCCTTACTTGAATGCCACGAAGGTGTATGAATACAAAGGAAAAGTAGCCAAAATTGTTTTGTTTACCTTGGTAGGCTAGGCCAACCTTTCTAGGCTTATTATTTTATTCAACATTATCATCTCTCTGGGATTGATTATTTATGGCCAAATATCGGTACAACAGTAGCGGTTTGTTTATTTAGTAGACAATTATTCTCGTATGCATTTCAAATCATTTTTCGAATCATCAGAATCTAAATAATTGCAATTGCTTTCTTGATTCTTACTTTCTGCCTTCACGTAATAATCATCTATGGTTTTATCTGCTACCTTTTTCACAGCAGCCACTTTGATATGAAATAGTGGGTAAACACAGGTGTTACTAATCACATTAATTAAGGTCCCGTTCTATTTGGGCACAGAGCCTTAATTAATGTGATTAGTAACACCTGTGTTCATCTACTATTTCATGTCAAAGTGGCTGCTGTGAAAAAGGTCTATTCCAGACATGATACAACATCAGATCAGGTAGCCTGCAGCGTTACCTGTTATTTGAATGGTGTGTATTATAGATGTACAAGAGTGATCCCTTGTGGTATTAAGTCATTGCTCTGCGCTCACAGTATGTATTGTTGCAGCGCGGTGCAGCCGCAGACACGACCCCCGAGGTCGATCTCACCGTCTCACCCAGAGCAGGCTCCTGCATGACTCATTATCTGATGATGCACACAGACACAAATGTGTGTACGCGCTCACTCAGAGCCAAGAGAAAGCCCCATTACACAGGAACAGAGGCGCGGTTCACGAGGTGTTCCACTGTGCTCATGTTCACACTGTACTGTATTCCCAGTGAGATTACACCAGGCCTTTGTGCTATGTGTGTTTAATATCTATGTTAATTGTGATTATATATGGGTTTTGATATAGAGACGGACACTTCATCAGCTATTGGTCTCTCCAGGAGTAACGGTCTGTGTGTCTGTTCATTATGTAAGAGTACATAGTGGAGATCACTGCCTTCTGTCCTAGTTCCCACGCAGGTTATTAGGCTGTAGTCGAGGCTTAGCTTTATCATAAAAGGCTCGCCCTTTGTTCCAGAGACTTTAAAGATGGTAATAATTATTCTTGGCCTTGTTTTTCAAATGTTTGTAATAAATAGTTATGTTAAAATAAAAGCAGATCACATAGAGATTTGGATGAAATAAAGGTTGATTCCAAAGGTTTCGGGAATTTGTAATGCATTATCAGACTAAGGGTGTACTTGTGTAACTTGTCTTGTAGTATGTAGGCTTCGTTGCCCCCAATCCTGAGGCCCAGACTCTAATTTCAGGGTGCTGGCCTCTGCGTCCGTGTGTGACCCTCTCCTTTTCTCTTCCTCCCTTTCCCCTTCCCCTTCCTCCTGTTCACCTCCTCTTTTTCCACCGGGCGGCTGGCCAGGCCCAGAGCAGCCTAAGTAGTATAGCATTATTGGGTTTATGTGGTGGGCAGGCAGACAGGCACGGGGAACCAAGCCAGACGGATAACACACAGCACCCACTAAGGTAAAGTAGAGTGGTGTGTGTGTGTGTGTGTGTGTACGTGTGTGTACGTGTGTGTACATGCGCGTGTGTGTGCAGGAAACGTGGTTGCCAGACTGGGCTCTCTGACACTGTTGGTCTAGCCGCTGTGGTGCCAACGATGAGATGAGCAGGGCTCAGTCACAACTGGGTCTCTCTCTCTCTCTCTCTCTCTCTCTCTCTCTCTCTCTCTCTCTCTCTCTGAGCAGCAGAAGGAGACAGCGGTATCGTGTGTGAGATAAAGAGAGAGAGGGTCACAGGGAAACTGACCAGTGCTCCTGGGTTTTTCTTTTCATTGTGGATGCAGTTTGTTTATATCCTTTGGCTCAGACATAAACAGTTACTTTCCCATCCTTACTTGAATCTCTGGTACACACACACACACACACACATACAGGCATAGAGGATTTGACTAGATCTTTACTAGCCATCGGTGAATACAGGAGCAAGCCAACATATAAACCACAAACCATGGCCATAAATGCTATTTAGAACTCATTTCTTTGTTCTTTTCCCTTCTTACTGGGCCAAACACAGTATAGTTACAACATGTTGGAATATAACCCCCCATTTTCTCCTTAAATTTATTTTGAGATGCAGTAGATAGGTTAATCAGGATCGGGCCCTGTGCATGAAGCATGTGTCATTCTTCTCATGTCTGGGGTTAATGTCATGTAAAATTTCAGATTCAGAGCAAGTAAACTGAACAGAAGACAGAAGTGTGTGCGTGTGTGTGTGTGTCATACTTGGTTGGATGGATGGATTACAACGACTGGACAATGTTACTCTTGCAGGCTGACATGCATCATGTTTCCGCTGCACCATGGGAGAGTGTTTGGAAATTCACCAAGAGAATTGCGAAGCTCTTTCATGTTTTGCCACCAGATGGCAGCAGACCTGCTTGTCGTCTGCTTTAACTCAGTGGTCATTATAACCTGATTAATATTGAGCTGTAGCACACTTACACAGCCTCTCACTAATGGGTCATGATTTCTGAGTGCCAAGACGTGTGGGAGCCACAGACATATTGTCCGTGTACACTGGCCTTCCTGCTTTTTGCACTTCTTGTGATGACAGTGCACCTTGAAGCTGCAGCATTTCAGTCTGCAGCATTTCAGCTCTCCACATCGCCTACAAAGAAAAATGAACATAACTGGAATTGGCCATTAGTTCTGGTTCCTCTGTGTTAAGCCAGTCTTGAATAGAGGTACTGTAGCACTGTCCACATTTTTAAAAATTTGAGGTAGTATGCAGCCTCACACAGGACTTCATTGTGTCATGTTGTTTTGATGATTGTGATTTTGACTGTGTGTAATCTGTAGCAGCCATTTCTGCGTGAAGCATGAACCAAGTTTTAGATTTTGGGGGTTTTAGTAAAATAAGATCATTACTTTCTAAGCAAGTGGTCATACACACCCTGAGCGCTCTTCATATCCTATATTCTATATTTTCTGATATGTTTTATACAGTATCAGCAGTACAGTTCACAGGTCCATCATGACTCTATGGTCTATCTTTGTGTAACAGAAGAGAGAAGTTATTAAGGATGAATAAAACTATGGATATTGGACAATGGATCTTAACCAATCTTCTATCTCAAGCAAACAAAAATGTTAGAAAACTCCCTAGGACTTAACAGAAATCCCATTTAAAAATAAAACTAAGTAATACTTAATATTTGTGGTGTGTTGTGTGTCTGTGTACATGTATGCGTGTGTGTGTGTGTGTGTGCGTGTGTGCGTGTGTGTGTGTCTCCAGGTGGTCTGTGGAGTGTCTTCACGTTAGGCGGAGCAGGCAGCAAGGCCGGGATGGACCAGGAACACAACCCCTTACCTTTGTCCAATCAGAGCCTTCTGCTACTGCTAGTTCTAGCCAATCTGACAGACGGGCCTGACTGGCCCAACCCTTACCGCCAGGCTGTTACGTGTTTCAGAAACACACAAGGTAAGGAGGTTTTTAGTGCATATCAGGGCCAATTGGCAATAAGCAATCAAATAAATAATGTAAAAATAATCCTTATTACACTTGTCTCTGCCCATGAAGACACGTCATCGCTGCCTGTGGAGCAACCCCACACTTTCCAGATCAACTTCAACAGTCTTTACACAGCTCTGTGTGAACAGCAGCGCTCTGACCAGGCCACGCTGTTGTTGTACACTCTCCTCCACCAGAACGCCAACATGAGGACGTACATGCTCTCCAGAACTGACATGGACAATCTGGTGGGTAGGATAGAAACACATAGACTTGTGTAAGAAGATGCACACAAATACACATACAGTATAAACATGTTAGTGCCTTGTTTCGCTTAATTTTTCCTGTTTGTGGTTGACATTTTCCCTTTTTGTTTTGTTTTGTTTGTCTTTTTGTTTACTGATTCTGAAACTGAATGTAACTGTGATTGAGTTGTTCATAAGCAATTGGAAATTTCAGCTATTGCGCAGTATCTGGTCCTTTGTTATGCATGTGGTGTGCCCACGAAATCGTCTCTTCAAGGTCCAGGTGGGTTAGTGCCAATTACTGGCACTAGTGAGGCTTTGGTGAATGATAATTGCCTCTTAGTATGCGTCAGGATGGTATCACATGAAATCAAGATATTTTTAAAAGTGTGATGCATGACTACACAAATTAGATCACTCTCTTTTGATAACCATCCACATAAACTGTTATTAGAGTCTATTATAATCAGGAGTGGGCACCAGAACAAGAGGACACAGATGTGGGTTGAGATGCATAGTGGCAGGGCGCAGGAGTCAAAATAGTGTGCATCATTTTAGATTTTGTAATACATTTGAACAAAGGACCTGAGAGAACAGTGCCTAAAATAGATGCAACAGAAAACCACTACAAACACATAGCAGTCGTCAAACACTTAGAGCAATTGATTACCAAAATCTGACTGTTCCCAAATATAATCTTGACTGGTAAACTGCAACAGATATCAATATAGATTTATGTGTTGGTCCCCTTCAGTGGACATAATTCTACTTAAACTGACCTCAACCTGCAGTGCCGTAACTTCTAACTTTGTTTGGTCAAGGACTGTTGAAATGACCTTTCTTAATCGACACACACACGTATGCTCAGCCCTTCCTCGCTCCCTCTCTCTGCCCCTCCTAGGTGATGCCCATCCTAGAGATCCTTTACCACGTAGAAGAGAGAAATTCCCATCATGTCTACATGGCCCTCATCATTCTTCTTATTCTCACAGAGGATGACTCCTTTAATCGCTCCATCCACGAGGTGGTGGGTAGACACACACACTTAACACACACAGTTTACGTCTCCGCTCTTGCCACCGTGACCCTTCATTACCCATAATTGCCGGGATAACGGTAGATCACTCCTGACATTTTCAACACATCTCCCTTCCTCTCCTCCTCTCTCTCTAGGTATTGAAGAACATCTCGTGGTATACCGAGCGCTCGCTGACAGAGATCTCACTCGGCAGTCTGCTCATCCTGGTGGTCATCCGCACCATCCAATTCAACATGACCCGAACAAGGGTAAGATGCACGCACACATGCTCACGTCCACACACTGACACCCTACTTGTAAAGCCGACAGCTGTGCATATGTAAATTCATCAATTATAGATGCATTCATATGCTCTGGTGCAGTTTTCATGGTGGAATTGTGAGATTGAAATGAAATTGAATAATTCGTAATTAATAAAATAATATTGAAATTTAATAATAGATTTGCAGTAAAACAATATATTTGTGTGTGTGTGTGTGTGTGTGTGTGTATCCTCTGCAGGATAAGTACCTCCACACCAACTGTCTGGCTGCACTTGCCAACATGTCAGCCCAGTTCCGCTGTCTGCACCAGTACGCTGCCCAGCGCATCATCAGGTGGGAACACAGGTGTACAAACGAATAAATGTCTAAAGTGAGGGAGAGCGGAGGATGAAAGAATACTGTGTTTGCTACTCTGCTTTTTTAGTTCAATCAATTTATTCCATGGATGGACTTAAGAATGGCTTAGGACAGAAAGTAAAATACTGCAGCACGGGGGTAAAAATGCCCTTAGTAGATAGGCCAGTTTTTTGTGTGTATTCTACCTTTTTTGCCAGACATTATTCAATAGTGTTTCCTTTTCCCAAAATGTCAGACCCATGAAAACCTATCGTTAAACCTGCTAGCTTGCAGAGGCTTTCTTGAGGAGGGCGTTTGTCATTATGGTCCCTCATGGACTTCCACAGGTAATGTGATGGAAAGTTTGAAAATAAAAAAGCAATAGTAGTTTACACAATGAGGGCAAAGGAATAATTTGAGTGGGTTAAAAGTCATACATATAAATGTTAATGTTGTGATAAACAATTTTTTTTTTTTTTTTAGTAAAATATTGGAGCCTCCTTGTGGTGACAGCTTAATATTGCTAGGGATGAGGTCTGGCAAGCGCAGTCCTGGCTGTTCTGGTTTTCAGTTTCTTCTTTACTGGGCAGCCAGAAACAGAAAACAGTTGCACCAGCTTCAGCACATGGATGAACAAACTGCATACCCAGATGCTCATATGTAGTTGTCAGAGGCTAGTGGACTTTTAATTCCAAATTGTATTGAGTTTTATAAGCAGAAAAATAATTATCACTAAAGCATTAGTATTGTGTTTATAAATTCATGTAAAATAAAGGCTAATTCTAATAGTCAATAGTCAAGCCCCGCTCTCACAGTCAATATCACTTGACCTCAGCTGTGTCTTTTCATGCTGCTACAGACATCGTTCAAAGGCGACTAGCCCAAAGCAAAGCAGATATGTTGTTTTTGATTTTTATTCTGTTGTTTTATGGTTCTGTTTGTTTGGAATGGATTAACTGTCCATGGTACTGAAAGAGAACTATTCATGACTGACAATAAAACAAACGAACACATACTGCATACCCATGGCTTTGTGTGTTGGTGCAGTGTTGTTTACAGTAGCACACCTGAGAAGTGTGCATGTGACATGAGGCAGAAGCTGCTTCCTGTTGATGTTTAGGCACATACGTGACATGATATGGTATGATGCACTAAGTCAGGACAACGTCTGTGTTGTGGGATTCAATCACACATACTAAAAAAAAAAAAAGTAGTGGTAGCCTGAAGTGAAGGAAAAAGTCAATGTGGCTGTGTTCATACAGCCTCAGTTTGCCTAAGTTGGCTGTGTGAACATGATCAGTGTCTGTGTAGAGAAGAACATTGTGTGGGTTTAGCTCATGAGGACTGGGCGGACATGGCCCAGACCACACACACACAAAACTACATGAACATGGTACAGGAATGCCTCCTGCCCTGCAGATATACACTCACACTCAAAGATTCTCTGATCTCTTCCCCCCACTTTCTGTTTCTTTGTGTCTCTATTTCTCTTGTGTTTTGAGTCAGGGAGGAACACCGTCTGTGAATGCGTACGTGTCCATCCTGTAGTGAAGTAACTGACTCCATGTCTGGTGATGGTGGTGGTGATTATCATGGACTGGACTTGGCTAAACTGTCTGGCTTGATAAAGGGAATTTCCTGACAGGAATTTCCAAATGTCAGGCAGGCAGAGCTGAATCCAGCTCCTTAATAGACTCTTAAGGAGGATCACGGCTGCGGCCATTTATTTACTGGCAGCACTGGGTCAAAATACCTCCGCCCCACTCCTTCCCTTCCTATTGTCTACTCATCCGAGCAGTGGGAATCATTTTTATCCGGGAGTTTCATGCTGCACATTGGCCTTTTCCAAAACCTATTCCTAGTGGTGGAAGTCGCAGTAGTATTTTAGTGTTTATAGCGGTAGTAGTGGAATTCTAAATTAAACTCATCTGCTCCCCCCTTCCTCTTTTTTTTAATTCATTTTTTTTATATCTGAGCTCAGTTTATAGTAACTCCATAAACCTGGGCTTGACCAAATTGCCCCCTGCCATCATCCAGGTGTATTTTTTTATTGTATTTTGGGAGAGTTGCTCAGCAGCAGTATATGTTGCACACACAGGTAGGAGTGAGTGGGGCCCAAGTGAGAAGTCACCGCTTGGCTCACAAAGCAAGTACACTTGATTATTCATTTCCGTCCAGTCACCGGCCCAAACACTTAGCCTTATACCCAGCGGGAATCCTCCCAATTCTTCTGATTAGCCACTCTGGCATTGGACGTCAGTATTCCCTCTGTGCCACATTGTTCCTTCCTCTGTACTTTCTCTCTTCCATATCATCAGTTTCCTCAAGACCAGTGACACTATTGGCGCCACACACACCGATAGGCGTGTTCATTTGTGTTCACTGACAGCCCTCCTGTCTTTTGTTCATTCTGCAGACTAAATAGACACAAAATATTAGACAGTAAGCATGAAGATCAAACTTATTTTTTGAGTATCATTCATGCAAACTGTGTAAATTACCCATCTTAATTGAGAAAATGCAGTTTTGTCTTTAAAGCCAAGGAGAACACCCGCAAATACAAACCTAAAGAACAGAGCACAATAGCCTTGTCAGTCACGTTCTAAAATAAACCTGGGCAAGTTGCCAGGGGGTCACCCTCTTGCCCCCTGCCAGAGCACAATAGAAACTGCACTGAAATGTGATTTGTATAAATAACCTAATTGTGTTTGAGAGTCCTCATAAAGAATTGGATCGGTAGTAACAGGGCTCATCATGTCCTCAGAGTGGACCGTGTCTGTCATTACTTCAGCCTCAGTGCTGATATTAGGATCAAACCAGCATTGTAGAAATCACTCTGTGTCACTGTGTCCAAGTCATGTTGGCAGTTAGAATAGAAAATACATTTACATGATAATACAGCAGGTCCCATTAAATGGTAATGGTTGTAAGGCCTTTGATATATGTCCACAGATTACAGGCCTCATGGTTACTCTAGTATCTTTGCATGTGTGTATGTGTGTGTGTGTGTGTGTGGATGTTTTCCAGTGCTGACAGGTGGAAAGGTGTAGTCTAAGATGAGCTAAAGCCTTAAGCTGAGCTGTCTGTGTGCTTGTGAGAGTTTGACACGCTCTAATGCCATTGATCTTGAATTTATCACACAGCATTTCACAAGGTTTGATTCCAATATTTTTTAGTTACCTTGGCCAACGCACCAATAAACAATATTTTAGTATGCAGGAGACTGAGGAAATTCAATAGGACTTAACGATTAATGGAAAAAAGAAAGCAGACAGTCTGCTATCATCTTATTCAGGTTAGACATTGATAAAAAAATTGTGCCCCTCTAGCACAGCCTATGTAAATTATGGCTTGAGAGTGAAACCCCAAATGAACCCCATGAACATTTTCACAATCCCAGGTCTTAGGCCATGAATAACATTGTCTGGGTACCTTGGAGGGATATAATAGTGGATATAATAATGGGATAGAATATAATAGTGGATATAATAACAAATGCTATTGTATTGATAATTGAAATAGAAAATGAGCAAGAATCTTTTTCACAAATGACATTTCAGCATTACAGAGCACTATAAGTGAATATTCCTGAGGGCGGCTCTGGATTCTTGAAGCTGCTGCACCTCTCCTCCACTCTCAGTAATGCCAGACACCTTAGCTTGGCACGTTTGGCATTTTCAGTGAGATAAAAAAAAAATTGCCATACTGCAGACATTTTCCCTTCCACTGCAGAAGTGTTTTTTGTGTCCAAAGCGCAGCTCGTTCATGTCTGGGCATCAGGACAGCTTCATTTGCTGGGCAGAGTTTGAGAACTGGAGAGATGATTCTGTATGCAATTATTCCCCTTTTCCCTGTATACTTGATGCTACTGGTGCTAATTATTCTGTCCAGTGATTGAATTAAACATTTCAGGGAAGCCTCTGGACCTTTGCGTTTAATCAGCTGACTCGTGTTATATGAAATGTGCTAGTGTTCAGATAACCAGTTGCTTAATAAAGGACTAATATGTAGCTGTTTGATATGATGGGAGTGTCAGTTTTTAACCAATTTCATTTTGAGGACAAGTTCACATAAGGCTTAATGCAATTTAGAAGTAGAAATAAGGGAATATGATTTAAAAGTAACTATCTAGCTAAGTAACTTACTAGCTACTGCAACTGCTATAGGCCGTGTGTGTGTGTGTGTGTGTGTGTGTGTGTGTGTGTGTGTGTGTGTGTGTGTGTGCTCACCCCGTTATACCC
>OMKZ01019007.1:6605-36703 GCA_900302535.1 Neoniphon sammara
TTTTTTTTTTTTTTTTTTTTTTAGTTTGTCAATTATTTGAGGCAACATGTTTCAGCCTTAATAAAATTCTGCAAGTCTCTTTGAAAACTGAGGATATCCCTATTTATTCTTCATAACAGTAATGGTACTTGGCTCTCCTGGTATCGTTTTACCACTTGTCCAAAATTAACACAAAAACGACAAAAATGCACAACTATATGCATAATGAGACACAAGTATCTGATAATCCACAAATGCAATTTTGACTGCAAAATGACAGCAAAAGATGCAATATTATTTAAAGTTACTATGTGCAATATTTTAGCATTTTTGAAACATTAAAATATCGTGGTGTCATAAACTGATGTTGGGCTTTAGTTGCCTGTACTGGAGAACCAGGGCCAAACGCAGCTCGTCTGTCAGTATTTCAAACTATTTTCACTGTTTACAAAGCTGGGACCATCACTTCGCTGTTGTTTGATCGATTTTATATAAGCAGGTTAGTTATCTCATACATACTACAATGTTGTTGCTTATCCCAGCTGTTTCAGTAAAGTGGTTGAAGGTTTCGGTTAGCTATAATGGCTAACCTTAGCCATTACATTGGCAATGTTAGCTGGTGCTGTACCACAGACAGATGTTTAGGTCATGTAGCATCCCTGTTTTTAAGCAGATACCATTAAACTCATTAGTGTTACATAAAACTAATTTCTATAATCCTAAAAGCCAATTTACAGCCAATGTTATACATAGTCCTACTTAAAATAAGCTACTGCCTCCTCACTTAACATGATTAAAAGATGGATAATTAATTTTCTGAGTAGGATGGGTGTGATAAATGGTAGTTCTATTAGTGATTAAAAAACATCACACATAGTGACTTTAATATTCATCTGAACATCTGTTTACAAATCAAAAGTGCCCTGCGTAATGGGAATTACTTTTGTTTACAGTATTCTTATGTTGATAGTGGTACTATTTGTGGAACTGAGGTCCCAATAAACTTTTCGTAACAGTAAAAACTGCTGTTAGTGCAAGTAAAACAACTTCATTTTGAATGCTTAACATTTCATGAGGTTAATAATGTCTTAGCATTTACCTGAAGCTGTCCCCGATTTGAGAAATGATATAAAATTGATTTTGCAGTGACAGTTATTGAGACCAAAACTTTACATTTTCAGTACAAGAACTGACCAAAAGAAGCTCAATCCAATGCTGAATTGACCATGGAAAAGGTGGGACTATCTCTGCTACACCACGTGCTCATTTGCCCTTCAGATGTAATCATGAAAAGTGAGTTCAACCATGGGGTCCATGTGAGCAAACTATGTGCTGCATAAGTGAACTGTATGAATGGGAACCAAAAAAATCTAATTATTAAAAAAATAAGGGGGCTGATGGTGAAAACACACTGCTGTGCCTGACTAAGTGTGTATCTGAGTGAGTGAGTGTGTGTGTGTACGTGTGTACGTACTGAGTGTCAGAAGATCTAAAAGAACAGGACTTATTTCTGTGGTGTCCTAGCAAGTCACTTTGTGCCGTCTGCACCCATGTCCTCCTCAATGTGTGTCTTGTAGCTGCCGTTGTGTTGGGCACAGGGTGATGATGTCATGTCCTCGCTGGGTGTGGCTGAGTCTTCTCTGTCACTTTCATAGTCTTCCTTTTCTTCCCTGTCATAGTCCCTTTCCACCTGAAATTACACAAGTCATTCAAAGGAGGAATCGGCGCGATGCTTAGCCTGTATTTGATGAAAATGCCATGCTAAACTTAGTGGTATTTTTTTCTGCTGTGACAGCATATTTCCACCGCTGTGGAGGAGCTCCGTTTTATTTGCTGCAGATTAAATCACATTTAAACGTCCTGATGCAATGTGACAGAAAAAGAACCATAAATAAAGCACTAATGACATAAAGCCTACATCTGAGTTTTAATTTACATTGTCAATTAAAGTGCTTTTAACAAAACTGTCACAATGTGCTTTTTAGAGGAATATCAAACATACAAAAGAGAAAGCAGGTACAGAGGATTGTAAGAATGGTTATGACCGTATCTGTCTGACTACAGAGTAAATGACTGACATACTATTTATGAAGTACTATTTCGATAAATATTTTGAGAACAGCTGTTAATTGTTTTCTTGTGTGGGGGAATTTTGACTGCAGAGACTTTTTATTAAAAGTGGAGTTGGGACAGCCAGAGAGCAGAGCTTTGGAGTAACCAATTAAGAAAGATACAAAAACATGCATCAGTTGTCAGTGTAAGAAATTAAATACGCTCCTATACATTTCTGATGTGAAATAGTTCTGCTTTCTAGGAGTAACCATACAGTCCTTAAATTTAAGTGAGAGGTTTGCCATGTGAATTTACCATGTATGACCACAACAAGAATTTCTAATATGTCTTGTGTTACATTAATTAATTTATCATATATTCAGGGTTGAGGATGGGCTTCTTTAGTGGTTTGTTAAGTGATACTTTGGATGAATCAGGAATAAAGCCAAAAGAAAACGGACAGAGGGGTAAAGGGATTTTTCCTACTCTGGTTTTATCAGGTCGGCTGCAAATGCATGTCACAACTTTTACTTGGCATGTCTCATGCAATGATTTTTTCTAGGTGTGCAAATTTCAGCTGTTACATGACTTGTATTGTGCACAACCATAGATAAGAATCTAAGTACTCTGAACTAGTACATTAAAATACAACATAGACTCTGCTGTGCAACTTCAAACACGAGCAGCTGTGGTTTTCTGAGTATAATGTGTCCTTATTTGTTACTCTGACTGCTGATTGTTATCAGAAAAGATGTGATGTGATGAGTGTAAAACATGTTATCTTTTATCTCAAGAGTACCCTGGTTTTATCTTTACGATAACCTTTTGAAAGTAGGACAGCGTTCGTACGTTAGGACACTCACGCGAGAAAGAAGTAGAAACACAGAAACAAGCCGAGCACTGCAACATGTTCTTATAAGTAAATTATTAAGTATAACTCAGGGTTACAAATCAGCCAAAGTCATCACATATCTCCAGTTTTTGTCACACCAGGGAAGTAGAGTCACATCAGGAAGCATTGATACCAATTACTATAGAGTAGCTGCACAGTTTTAACTAGTACAGTAGTAGTAGTTTTAATGCAGATTGGCTGATCAGAGCACTGATCAAAAAGCATTCATTCATGTCACCTAGTATGAATTATTCTTAAAAACAATTATAAGGTCAAGTATTTCATTTGATCAAAATATCCAGCTGAACCCTGTGCAACAATTCTCAAATAAAATGATGAAGAAATAGAAAATCAACATCATGTTCTTTTTCTACAAACTGTGACATTTTAGCATTTTCATGTTGGTTCATCTAGAACCATCTATGGGTAGCATGGTGGAGCTGCTTGGCCTCTCTTCAACTCTGAAACTCAAGTTGTGCCACGCTGTGGATTTCTCTCCATTGAAAAACTGTTGAAAAAGTGTTCTACTGCACTAAAGCCTAGCTCGTATGAACATCGTGACTTCATTTACCAATCTGACTATGAATACTTAAGAGTTAGACTGGCTTCAATTCCAGCACTGCAGATACTTTTGGTGCACCTCTACAGAAGTACTGTTATTCCTGAAGTAACAGCTCTATTACCTTCATGGGCTTAGCTTTGCGGTTCATCCTCTCCTCATCTTTGCGGCTCCTCTTCCTGGATGTGGACCGTTCCTTTCTGTCTCTGCTGCGCTCCCTCCTCTTGTCTTTCTTGCCCCTAGAGGACGACAAAAAAAACAAGTTAATCATAAGACTCTGTCATGGCCGCTCATCACCCAAATCCCTGATCTATACCGGGGATGAGGACTTCGACTTTGATGTAAAATCTATCTAGTAAAGGCCCAATGAAAAGAAATAGTTTGGTGAGGCAGGGTGGAGTCACACTGGGCTCACCTCTTTGGTGAGGGTGATCTGGCTTTCCTCCGAGGGCTCCTGGACCGATCCTTGCTCCTCCTCCTGTGGCCCCTGAAAACACCACATCGACTAGATCAGACAAATTTTCCCGAGGAAAGGTGAGTGTGTGCGCTCACAAAGCAACAGTGTGTGTGTGTGTGTGTGTGTGTGTTTGTGTGCGCAAGTATGCCTCAACATATGTAAATTCATGAGCGATCAAAATGCATGATAGCTGGGGGGAGGGGAAGGGTCTGGGCACATGATCTCCATGGAGACTTTTTTTTAAAATTAAGTGTTTAAAAGCCCAAATTTTTAGATATTAAACCTGTAGAAAGGAACTTTCCATTTCTTTATAAATTGTCTCTCTCTTGTGGCAGTAAATCAAATGGAGCTTGAAAGTACACTTAGAGGTTGTGCAGGGGGACTGTCTTTTAATCCTGATGTGCAAAGAACAAGAAAAACATTAGGAAAAAAAGACTTCTGAGACTCATGAAACAGTCTAACAAGACAACATGCCATGCTATGATTTGCTATGACTGATTTGTAGCACATCACTAGAGGTCAACTGTGCACGAGCGCAGGAGTAGCGCAGCGCAGGAGCCACAGATACCGGCTTTGCAATGTTGGCAATAATGCAAAATGCATTATTAACGAATGAGTTTTAGTGGTGGGTGATAGGCTTAAACATCATGTGAACCTGTTTGACATTAGACTGAATCTAACAAATGTTCATATGTAAAACAGGAGCATCACTACAGAATCATTCTGAAGGTAAATTTGATTCAAAATGCAGTTAATAAACAAAGCAAATAAGCAGAGAAGGGGTAAAAACTATTGTTATGTTGATCACTTTGATCAACACATCCAGGTGGGTTCTCTGAGACATCAATGCTCCCACATCAGGTGAGCACAACATACAGCTCCATTCAACCAAAAGAGGCAGGGTAGTCAGAGAAAGGAAGAAGTAAACACCAGTAGAAAGTTTAATTTTATCAATTTAGACTACTGAGTTGGATTTTCTTAGTCATACAATGGCTGATCTCATTTGTAAATCAACTATTTTGATGTGTATGTCTACATCGTGTCTAAGCTGTAAACAATCTGTGCAGGCAAATAAGTATGGTTAACGGTAACAGTGTTTTTGCTTCAACAAGAGACACTGTTCAAATTTTTTACACTTGTCATACTCATATCACTGTGTTCACTTCCTCCTCTCAGAGAAGCAGAAAGGTAAAAAGGCACAAAGTGTTAACCGTAGGTGATATTTATGCATGTATCTGCACACTCACTGAACGTGACACCTTTCCTGTTTACTGTTCCAATAAAACAGTGATGCGGTGAACAGATAACACACAAGCATTTTCTACACATGGTACCGCCATACTTTGGTACTACTGATACATATATTCAGAAGACACATTCTCTAATTGACTAATTGATTTAACAGCGGTGGATGGGATATTAATTTGTGATTAAATTTGTTGAGAATTTGAAGAAAAGAAAAAGAAAGTTGAGAAAAAAAAACAAACAAAAAAACGATGGCTTTTTTCAATTGTGGTCCTCATAGAGAGACAAGATGACTGATGGACAATGAGAGACAAGAATGGCAACTGACACTACTAAACAAATGAAGAACGTACTGTGACACAACAATGCAACAGTGCAATATACAAATAAATACCCATGACTGACAAGAGTGGCAATGACCTGTCTCTACATAAAAAATAAAAAAAAATAAAATGAAAAACAGATGTTAACCATCTCTCATGTAGTAATATATTTAACTACTTTCTAATCCTTTTAAATGCTTATTTGATATATTGCATTTTTGTATAATGATCATGCTAAACTTATTTTTTTCTTTATTGACTTTTGTCTTTCCTGCAACAGCAAATTAATTTCCCCATGGGGATCAGAATCATCTTATTTTAGAATAATTACTTATTTAATGTTACTTATGGAAAATGATCTAAAATTACAAAGCTAGGTTTCAATATTAAAGTACTGTGTATATTTCTGCTTCAGCCTTGTGCTGCTCAGCCTTTAGAAGGTTTTTAGTAGTTGAGGACTGTTTTTTCTCTTTTCTCATACATTGTTTTCCTGAAATACACCCTTTGTCCTTTTGCAATTGTTTCTCAGGAACAACTACAGATTGTCACTAGGCTCCTTCAGGGCAGGTCACCTCTCTATAACATCAAGCAAACCCAAAGCACTTCAGTGCCTAAACAATTTATTAGAAGCTAAGATGCAGGGTTTTTTTGCCCCACAGAACAAGATGTAGGCATGAGGAGTCAACTCAGGTCTGTCAGTCAATCAGTCAGTCAGAGTGTAAACAGATCCAGTCAGAGTGGATCTATTCCTCTTGACAATAAATTGAGTGAATGATGTGGTTATCCTGATTATTTCAGGACTGTAATAATTTCCTCTACAGCTGCTGATGCACACCTAGCAGAGTGGCCATGGGGCTGGACAACATAAAATAAAACAATCAACATGAAATAAAATAGATCCTTTGGAGCCTAATGCCTCATATGGTCATCCTTCCCAGCCTACCTAGAGCGACTGCGGCTGCGTCTCTTGTCTCTTGAGCGTGAGCGCCTCCTGTGGCTGCTTCGGGAACTGTGGGAGTCACTGCCCCTTGACCACACCTTCTGTGACGTTTTGCTCCTACAGAGGTGGAAAACGATGTAATCAATTTCACAATAAGCACAGATTTATGTGGACTAAATTGACAAATCCAGAGACATAAAAATGCTGAGGTTCAGCCGTGCACCTGTGTCTTGAGCGGGACCTTTTCCTGCGTGTTCTTGAGTGTGAGCGGGACCGCGACCGTGTCCGAGACCGACGAGATCTCCTAGAGCGACTGGAAGAGCGCTTCTTCCCATCCACTGAAAGAAAAGCGGCAGTTTTAGCATCAGAGCTCAATGCAACTTCATTACAGCCTTGATGCATACAGCAGATCACAGCAGACTGGTTTCATACCCGGCTCTATGGCAGCTGCGATGGTCGACTGGGCCTCCCTCACCCTCTTCATCACATTCTCCAGCTCCTTAGCTGCAGCCTGCGGCGTCAACTCTGGGGGCTTTACTATGGCGTTGTTGGAATGATTAATCCTGAAACACACAATATAATCACAACTAGCACCAATTGCGCATCTTGTGTTCTCAAAAATGATATGCATCATGACCAAAAACTACAAGATTTCTTTCCTGCTACCAATTTCAGCAAGTTATCTATACAAATTAATTTACAATGTCTGGTCCTGGGATTTTTCTGGGATTAACTGTACGACTCTCAATGGGTGTGTTATAAATGGGTCATTCAAGGAATACATACTTCAAGGGTCTGTCCCCAAACATGACTCCATTGAAGGTGAGGGCTCGAGAGACAGACTCCTGGTCGACAAACTCGACGAAGGCAAAACGTGTCGGCTGAGTCTCATCTCCGGCCATCCGCACAAACTTCACGTCTCCCACCTGCTTGAAGAACTCCAACAGCTGCTCTGCAGTGGTGGTCTGAGGATCAGAGACGAACAAAACTGAATGACTTAAAGTTTGACATGACAGAATGTTTGTCGATTTTTCATCAAATTTCATACTTTTGGAATTAATTGAATACGACACTGAATTTGCTATATTCTTCACCATCTTGTAGAACGCAGTTAAAATATCATCCCATTTTAACTTGAATCAAGCTTATGCAATGATGCTCTTGCTTCTTGTGCATATTTACACACCTTTTTTCTCTCTTTTTCCCTTTTTTCATGCTTGCTTGTTTCTTTAAATTCCTTATGTGGTGTGTATTATGTTTTATGATAAGCAATAATGTCTCTTTTAACTTGTTCCACTAAGGAGAATATTCAGAATATGGCATTTAAACACTGTAGATGCTACTGTTTTTTTTTACTGTTGAATGTCGGTGTATCTTCATCACTTTGTAAACAAACTTACTAAATGATATAACCACAGGAACATTTACACAAGAATATTTGGCTCTCTGGCACAGGTAATTGTAAATGTAACACTAGGGGGCACGAAAGATAATATTTAACAAAGCCCAGACTGCAGGTGGGAATACAGACATATTTAGCAAAGACAAATCATCATTCTGTGTGGACTGGAAGCACGTAGTATTGGATTAAATGTTGGCTACCTGTGAGTTCAGGTTGCCGACATAGACGGTCCTCCTGATCTCGTCGATTTTGGAGGGATCCACATTCCCCATGAGCGGAGGCTGGGAGTGCACCGACGCTGAGTGGTCCAGGCCAGTTGACACCCGGTTCACTATGGGAAGGTTCAGCTGCTGATGTAAAGCACACATACACACTTTATATGTAAACGTACATGACAGGTGGATGAGAGAACGAGGACACACACACACACACATACACACAAAAAAAAAAACTTACATTCTGAATGGGAGCTGGAGTAGGAATTGGTAGCAGTCCCCCACCAGGAATCAGATTGGGCACTGGGGTGGCAGGTGCCAAAAGTGACAAGGCCTTGGCCTCTTCGGGGATCTTCCCTGCAGGACAGAAGCAAGCGTTGGTGAAGGCAATAAAAGATCTTTCCTCTCTGTCTCCTCTATGTCTGCACAATTAGCCCACTGTATTCTAGAGAGAAAGAGAGCATAAACTTCCTCAATACAACCTACAAGTGTTCTATTGTCTAACCATGGTATACTGGAGACCGAGCATCCTTACTTTGGTTTTATTAGTTTTAATTAATCTCCTCAGTCAATATGAATTAGTATTTGGCAATGAACTTCAAAAATCTTATAACATTTTTTTTTTTCTTTTCACACACAAAAGAAAAACTGATTTTGTCCTTGGTCTCTTTTCATAGATCAAAAAAAGAAAAAAAAATAAAGCAGAGTATGAGTCAACACTTTGATGCATGGGTCACCTGTACTGGAAACATATTGGTCATGAACCATACGATATCAAGCATGGGCGCTTTTCCGTGGGGCGATCGTTTCGCAGTGTTGGAAAGGTGTGCAACACAAGACAACCCCAATGGCTGCATCACTAATAGCACACAGAACATCAGATACAGAAAAGAACAACAATTTTAAGAACTGTAGGAAATGTTAACCAAGACTTAGCCAAAACACAACGAATTAGGAATCTTTCTCGTCTCAATCCTGGTTAAATCTGCTGCTTTCATGGCGCAGAAGGAGGATTAAGAGGAGAGCTTGACACTTTGAGTTGGCTATTACTTCTAACATTGTGACGATACACCAGACTGAGAGGAGAAAATAACTACAGCTTCACTTCACCATAGCTGGCGGCACTGAGTATGAATTACCATATCTCTAACACGACAAGTCTACTGTTCCCTTAACACTTCCAGTGCTGGGAAAAATAGTTCCCGACACATAACGCAAAGCATCAATGCCTGTGTCACAACTTTCCAAGTCAAAAGAAAAAGGTTTAATGAATGTTTTTTAAAGGTGTGGTACGGCTAAAATGCTAAAAATCCATTTGAAAGCGGCAGTACAAGAATGTGAAGGAAAACTCTTAACCACTGACTAAAGACTTGAGCACTGATGCAACTGTAGGTAAAATTTAAAAGATACTTTGTCCAAATGAGGGAAGGTTTTGTTACTGGATCTCTCACATATCACTAGGCCCTCACTGTATCAACAAGAGTAGGAGACAAAGAGAGTAAAGTGTTAGTCATCTTCATAGCACCCCATGTGTGATACGCATCCCACCAGTATGCCGTAGCAACCTGGACAGAACTCAATCACACACAAGTTGCAGCTGTAGAAGCAGAGAGAGAGAGGGGGTGGGGGTTGGACAAAAATCAAAACAACAAACCAAAATAACAAATATAAAAACAACGCTAGAGATAGGCAATACTGTAGTTTCTAGATAGAGACAGCAGAGAGTGGACAACATGGGAAAGTATGAAAGGAAACAAACCAAAAGAAAAGAAAAATAAATAAAAAGAGACAAGGTGTCCATCTTGGAAGGTTCAGCGGCTATTCTCCTGGTCACATTCCCCCCTTGAAGGCTGCGTTGGCCCGATCGGGGATAGTGGCTTGGAAAACAATGCCTGACTCAGGCTAGTGTAGTGTAACGGCTGGGCCAGTCTAGTCATCTGATATGCACACATAATCACACAGAAAAAACATACAAAACCAAATTAATAAACTCAGTAGCCATCCAGCACCAAGTCACGTGGACAAAAGCATCAAGTTAGAGGCGATATAATTTTTTTTTTAAAACTATACATAAGGGAACAACAGTGGCACCAAAAGAGGGAAATTCAAAGAAAGAAAACACGAAAAAATAAAATAAAATCAAATAAAAAAGAGAGAAAAAAGATTAAGTTAGCTGCATTGCCATGTACTTATTTTACTATTGCCTTGAAACAACTGTAATTACCATTTTATGGAGAAAAAATAAATACAAAACAAAAAACAAACACCAGATACTTGTTTCTGAGAACCCAGTGACTACAGTAGGGTAAGCACATACTGTATATAGCATTACAATTCATTTGGAAGCTTAAAAAGATGCATGATAGCTCTAATGTTGTCTACTGTTGAGACCACCATGTGTCACCAAACAGAGCATCCTTGTTCAGCTATGGGTTGGTGCTGTGGCATGAGGGTGTGTGCACTTATGGTTTATTAAGTAAGATGGGGATACGACCTGTGATGTGAATGTTGCGGTTTCACTGTGCCAAGTAAGGCTTATTAGCTATCAGGTCGTCATTAGCATAAACTGCCTTTACTTCGACGTGGGGGAAACAATCCCAGAATTCATCCCAAACAGAAATGAAGGCTGAATTCAGGGGGTGGGAAGCCATAACAAATCCAGAGAGACAACAAGAAAACACCTTTTGAAGGAAACGGGTCGCACTCACCTTCCGCACATGGCACTACTATGAGAGCTCTGTCAATAAAAACAGTATTGGTAAGATGTTGCGCCACACCAACACTGGAAGGTTCTCGGTACTTTATATAGCACACTTTGGACGAGAAAGAGAGGGGGGCATTGCTGTGGACGACAAAAAAAAAGCAAGGACCGTCGTTAATTAACACTTAGGCAATTAATGAATGCACGAATTTCTTCCAGGTTTGTTTTTGTATTAAGCTGGACTGCGGATAGGCCGCAGATCCGGGATATTGCGTTATTAAGCATGCCGGGTTGGCGTGTCTTACTCGGGCGGGTAAAGCCGCAGCTCCTCGATGTCTCCCAGGAAGCCGAAAAGAGTCCGCATCTGCTCGCTGCTCACGGCTGAAGACAGGTTGGTGATCTGGACGACAGCGGTTCCTGGAATCCCACTCATTTTCACGGTAATAAAAAAAACATATATGTAATAATAACAGTAATTACTTGATACTCTTAAATTTAATACGGTACAGTCTGCGCCAGTTATTCCAGTCTGAGGGCAGCAGAAAGTATTCAGACGAGGCGAGAGGTCTCACTCCTGCTCGCGTTTATTTGTTCTTCTTCGGCGGGTCGCATTCAACTTTGGGGTGTACTCCCGCCCCCTGGAGGGATGGAGTGGCAGTTACATTCAGATTACATGCAGCTTGTCTGTGTTTGCAACAGCAACATGGGAGAAAAACAATAAAATATAGGAAATCCTACTTCCTAACCCAGTTTCTAGTTGAATGTGCGAGTATATGCCTGCATAGGCAACTTCCATATGAAAACCATGTTGTGATGTTTACATTTCAGTTTGACTATTTAAATTTAAATGTCCTCAATCCATCCAAGAGTCACTTAAAATGCCACCATCTACTCCAACTCTGGACCACAGAATGAAAATCCTACACCTCCTCTGTGGGGATCTCTGATCCATCTGTAAATATTGTAATATGGGCACAATGTTTTGCCTTTTCTGCCAACACACATCAATCCTCTGCTCTTCTGTCTGAGACTAAATTTTCAGGAATATGAAGAGCTCCCTGAAGTTGTCCTTCATATTGTTGTTTTTTTAATTGGTTGTCTGGATCAACATTTGTTGTATTACGGCCATCTGCAATACAAATCCTGTAGTCTAAATGTTTACAGTTTTCCCAGTAAATATTAAGGTGAAGAGTAGCCAAACCCCAAACCCCAAACCCAAATCTCTGTGAAGCCTCACCTCTAATGGTGAAAAGTAGGGTACCTGGTGTTTGGTGGCAAGTGATGTCACTTTTTACAGAGTACAACAGGTGGTGACATCATCTGACTCCAAAGAGCAGGCACCCTACTTTTCACCATTAGAGGTCAGGCTTCACAAAGATTTGGGCTTCGGCTTTCGCTTCCCGTGATTCCTTTTCTCAAATCAGTTTTTTTTTTTGGCTACATTATCTCTCTCTCTTTCTGATACCTTTTACATCTAGCAACAACATGCTCAACTTTATTGGGGAAAAAAATCTGTCAGCATTTTGAAACAAGGCAAAATAAGTCAGGTCACTCCACTAGTACTAATAAAATGACACTAATAAAATCAAAACAAGGTGATGAGAAAGCTACACAATTTTCATGTAATTTCCACCAAAACAAATCCTTGTACATTGCTTTTGTTCCTGTGCTGGCCGAATAAAGCCATTTGATTTCAAAAACCAACAGAGGAGGAAGGAATGAAGAATAAAGAATGATTCTTAAAGAGCATTACTTTATTTTTTTCACAGGTTACTTCAAAACAAGATAATTATATACAAAATCTGGAATGTTGGATAAATGCATATCAATCATCATTTTACTGTAGTTGTTTCCAGAGAAACCTTAGAAATACTAGCTATACATTAAAAGGGTTGCCTCTGCATTGCAATTTATTGCTGGTTTTACAAACTCAGGTCACTAATGCCATTATTAATTCTTCTTTTCTCACTTTTTAAAGTATTTACATTTCGATTAGTAAGGTCTAAAATTCACAGGAGACTGCTAAATAAATAAGAATATGGGAGCATAAAAAGCGACCAACTTGGATGAAGAAAATGTGACAACAGGTTCTTCCCTAGATTGTCTACATTGTCAAACTGTACGTTTCTGACATGAATATGAAGAAAGCGACCATTATCCCAGAAAATAAAAATAATTAAAAAAAAACAATCATTTTTCCTATTCATACAGTCAAAAGAAAATTACCTACAGAAATTAGCACAATTAAAAAATGATCTCATCTGTTAAAAAATACATTATGCTGTAGGGAAATCTTGGGGAATGCATGTGTTTTATTGTCATTTGCCTCTTAATAAAACTCATGGGTTTTCAGCCTTTCAGATTAAATTATAAGGTTACAGCTTCACTCAGAGCAACCTTTATTAGTAATTATGAAATAATAATTGTGATGGGACAAAAGCTTTGTCAATTACCACAGTGTTTTCGTTTCAGTTCGACAGTGCCACGAGCTTAATGTGCGGGTCAAACTGTATTATACACAGGAACAGTACAGTGGAATGGCTTTTGTTGAATTATTGTTGGAAAAAACACAATTACATATTTTAAATATAATTCAGTGGTCACAAACGTACTGCTGGAATTTGTGGGGCCATTACTTGGTATGTGAATTTAATCATTTCCATCTCTTTTGGAAACACGTCTCATGGAATAATTATTTACCACTGAATGAATAGACTATCAATAGGGTGACTTCATGCATACAACAGGTACAATTTAATCACATCAAGTGGACAAAGCATTGCCTTTAAAAAGCATTTTTTTTATCTTCTTACGCATTTTATCAACAAACATTACGAATAAAACATTTTGCAATTGCAGCTTTGATTGGATTAGTTTTTCAATAGTGTAGGTTGATTATTTTGCACAAATGAACATTACACGTTGTGGTATTCTAAGGATCTAAAGCTTTGAGAACAGAAACTATCTTTTAAGCTAGCAAAACGCCTTGGGCAAAGTGACAAGAACATTCACTGTTACACAATGCAGAGAAATTAAATTTCTTGGAGGAATTAACAGCACTATATATTTCCTGTACCATTTTATTACAAAAAGATATTTTTTTCCCCCTACAATATAAAAATCATGTAAAACCATCAGGGATTACTAAAGGTTTGTGTTTTTAAAAATGCTCTCTGATGTTTTTCTGAATGAAAATAAAGGCTTTTAATATTGCTGTTAAGCCGTTATGCTGCAAATGTAATCAGAGTGTTTCATCTGGTGTGAATAAGTGGATATTGCTTGGGTCTCGGGGTAAAGGGTCCTCCCCTATTCAAACAGTTCAAGGTCTATGGCACTTGACAACTTGCTTCTCCCCACTCAGTTCTCTGTACAGCAAAGGAAATCAAAATGACACACTGCTCCACCGTGATGGGTATAAAGCATGGTAAAACATCCATTTTTTACAGACAAAAAGGCAAACTTGTGGTCTTTTCCTACATCAAACTAAATCACTGCAAGATATTGAAAACCTTGCAATGCAAGTACTCGCCTATTACCAACGGCTGCCAGTAAGACGAAGCCCTTATAAAAATTAAATATGAATGGAAGAGGCCCAACATTTGCCTATTCTGATTCAGACCTCATCAGTTTTGTCCTGCACTCATCGTCTGTACACAATTTCCAAACATGCTTTGGTTAACTAGCATAACCACCACATCTCTTCCTGGATTAACGAAAGCCTGCAACTGCCATGGCAGATTAAGGCCAAGCAAATACACAGTGACTTTGTACTTTCATAGTTCCCCAACATTTGAGTTTCCATTCCACGTTCCAGTCTCCTAAAATGATCACATGCGGTCAGCAAATTTTTTTTTTTTCAGCATCTGAGAAGTTGTGGTTCATTCATGTTGTGAGAGATTTTGTTCACAAATAAACAGCAAAGGAAGTGATCTCTTCTGGTCAGGTGATATGCTGAGCAGGTGAAGTTGAGTTGCCTAGAGGATACTTGGGACGAACGAGGACAGTACTGTCTGTATGCTGTAGGACGCTCACAGGTTTATGGAAGCAGAGGTGGATGATTTGCGCTACTCAACTCTTCACCTCATTTTAGGCTCCGCAGTCTTGCCAGAAAAACAATAACAACTCTTGCCATGAAAAACCAAAATACACCACCATGTTCTACATTCGTCTTCACAAAAAAAGCACATAACACGGTCCCCCATATCAGATCACACAGCAGACCAATGAGTGGTTTCAACTTCTTAAATAAAAAGTCTTGATAAAAAGAAAGGCAAATTGAATGACAAAAAGACAGGGAGCCCTGCCCCCCCTAGTGGTCAGCTACAATTCATGCCCCTCTAAAGAAACAAAACCTAACTCATGATGAAGGATAAAATGAGTTTTTGACTGGACAAAAAAAGAAAGAAAAAAAAAAAGAAAGATCTGTACAGAGACCACAGTATTTATATAATTCAGAAAAGGGTCATATCTTCAGCTTCTTTTATATAAAAATACATACCACAGTGATGGCCTTTTGAGGACATACACTTCCAGATGTTTGCCCCCGTCATCTCCTCAATCCACTACATTCAGTGGTTTTCCCCATTGTAACAAAGGCTCTGAAGATCTCTATTATAAATAGTCCCCAACAGGTATCAATAGATCAGTCTTTTCTGTGTATAAAAATAGGAGTCAACAAATTTCTGTGTTCCTGTTTCCTCTTATGTCCAAGGGGAGGTCAGTTTCTCCTCAGCGTCGGCAGTCAAATCTATGCTAGCACTTCTCTCATGATAATCAAATCCACAGTGTTGGGAAATGTCTTCAGGAGGGAGACGGCTTTCCCATGATCAATATTCACAAAGTTGTATCCGTTTGCCTGGAAGGAAAAAATATTTATGATTAACATGCTGAAAGATTAGGTATTGACAGCGTGCTTGACAAGTGCTTTATGGTATTTATTTTACAAGTAGCAGCATACCTGGATAATTTTATCTCCTGGCTGAAGAATCTTGGATGCAGGTCCCTCAGGCTGAACCCTTGTCACAAAGATACCCTGGAATGATACAGGAAATATAGCATCTATTAATTAAACGTAATGTGATGTCAATGGACACTAGGCCTCAAGGCATTTTTCTAAGTATAGTATATGGGAAACAAGATCATAAGTCTGGATGTACATTGTCATCTGGACGAAAGGGGTTTCCCCGGCCTCCCACACCTCCTGATATACTGAAACCCAGCTCTGGATTCTTCTCCACTTTCACACGGATCTGAAACACACCCACACACTTTTGTTAGCTGCATTTAGTTGCACTCATTTACTGTTCACATAATCATTACATATTACAGTAGTCTTGAAAAGCCATGAAAAGTCTTTTGCACAGCCTGAGTCTGACACGTCCCGTATGATCTCAGCTCAACATGCCATGTTGTTTTCAAGCCGACGACACTTACGGCCAATCAGAGCCTATATTGCATTATAGTGAAAGGCTGAAACATGTTGTCTTCATGCAGCGTTTGTTCACATTCCAAAAAGCGCATCCTGTAGAAAATCCGGCCCGATTGTTTTGTCTCTACAATGATGTTGTTTGCGACGACTTTCACTTCTTCATTTCAATAATGGAAACATCAACAGGCTAATTTTAGCTTGCTAATCTTAAACTTAACTGGTTGTTTCAATTTGAATACTGATATATTTACACAGCTGTGCTGCATTTCAGTCAAAGCAAATCCTTTAGTTGAGAACCTGCTGCTACCCAACTGTATTACTACCAATGTCTTTGACATGACTGCTATCAGTCCCTCGCACTAAACACTCCCTTAACTTGCCCATAACCCATTCTTAAGGCTCCTGTAGAAAGGTTTATGGAACCCAAAATCCCTTAATTTCTACTTCACTAAAACTTGAGCACAAAACTGTTGGCCTGAAAACATCATGGCTGTGAACAAGCACTGCATGACACACAGCAGCACTTCACAACAATGCAACAGGCTGTGAGTGGCTGTAAATATTATTGACCTGAGAAAACAGGGCAGGTTAAGCTGAGATCTTTAGTGACTTGTCAAAATCAGGCAAAGCCTGCAGACAATCAGACAAGCTACTTGTTGAAGTTTTGCCAGCTATTAAAATCAAGCGAAATGACTTTAATTTGGGTAATAATCAACAAAAATACTCAATGACCAATGGCTTAAAAAATGCCATTTTTAAACATCAGCCAAGGTTGTTTTTTCCATCTAAACCTCTGCATTTCTGGTTTGGTAGCTTGTAGTGAAACCAGTATCCTAAAAATTAACATCTGATTGATTTTTCAGCACATTACCATTTCCATAAATCACACACACACACACACACACACACACACACCATCCTTCACCTCTTGCTGCAGTGTGTCATGTGGGATCCGTGGGGGCCCCTGGGACTGCTGGGAAACTTTGAGCATCAGGTAGTCAATGAGCTGCTCTCTGGAGGGATGGCGGGCCATGGGTGCCTGACTCATCTGAGGACGAACAGATGGGCCCATCTGACCGTTCACTAAAGGCACCTACATGACACAGAAACACACATTGACAAACAACAAGAAAATATAGTC
This sequence comes from Neoniphon sammara, assembly GCA_900302535.1. Lineage (NCBI taxonomy): Eukaryota > Metazoa > Chordata > Actinopteri > Holocentriformes > Holocentridae > Neoniphon > Neoniphon sammara. The sequence goes on from OMKZ01019007.1 coordinate 23,940, forward strand.
AATATTTACAGGATATCAAATAAAAAAACACACTTATTAATGCACTGCACCATTGATTTTGACATTTGTTTCTCTATGTGACTGGTCAAGTTTGATTTCAGCATGAACTGATTCATTGCCAGTTCCCACTTCAGCATGGAGTCTGATGATTCATCACCCAGAGCCACAATGTGCTACTAATCACTTGGCTCTCAGAAAATATAATTCAATTAAGTTTAACAGATTGCAGAGTTGTTGGCAAATAATCACACTGGTTAGATGTAAACACATCCAACTGCCTCAACAATGAAATTTAATCTGAGAATCATAAAAACAGATCTAGTCAAGGTTGAAACTACGAACAGACTTCACTTGAAAGTTAAACATGAGGGAAACAAGATCTCCAGGGAATAAAACATGAATCTTTTTTTTTTCTATCTAGGATATGTTAAATATCAGAACAGGTATAATTTCAATGTGATTAACCAGGAGCACCTAACAGAAATTACAATTTCTCTTTTATTTCAAGACCAATATGATAACACTAATACAAATACAATTCATTAACGCTACACAACACCTCAGTAACTGTAAACTGTAGATTTCTTTAGAAATTTGGTTTTATGCAATGTGTTAGATGTGCCGTTCATATGACATTTGGTAGTGCACACAGTGTGCAGTTGGATTATTTAAGGCTTGGACATAAAGTGGGCTGGACTGAGAGCTGTTAGAAAGCCAATATCTGACCATGTACACACACGCAGACAGCTTTGCTATTTATACCAGTCAACAACACAAACCTAAAAACACATCTGGAACACCCAGTAGCACCTTGAGGAGACTTCTGGTCTTGTGAGAATATAATCAATGACAATAATGCAGAACTGATAATCCCAGCTGGTGAGATGTGCTCTGGAGGGTCAAAAAACCTCTGATGTGGGTTTCAGTGGGGTTTTCTGTGCCTAAAATACAGTTCTGCTTTCAAAATGAATGTTGCATCAGGGGGAAATGCAAGGCCTTGACATTTTGAAACCACTTATTTTTTACATTTTTAAAAATATCTTTTTTTGCTGGGCAGCTAAAGGTCTTGAACTTTGATGAGGTGTCAGCCTTACTTTTCTGTGGGGGTCCATGGTGTAACTCTGTTGCCCTTGGGGACCAAAAACGTCATCCTGAAAGTGAAGAGATGACAGCGATTAACACTCTGCCAACATCTCACTCTGCATGTACAGTGAGTTTGTGTGTCATTGGAGCTCACTTGCAAAAAAAGGATAACTGACACCTCAGACAATTAGGTAATGGCATGACAATTTCCATGTCCAGTAATCCCATTAGTCAGTAAGGTGCTGATTTAGAAGAGGAAATTTGCACATTTGGATTAGACAAACTGCAATGACAAACTGAAATCTAACTGTTAGTCAATTCACACACTAAACACAACCTAACTCTAAATATTAGCCTAGTGAACACATCTCTTTTACATGTAAAGTAGGGAAGGGGATTTCACAACATTCTCACACGTCTATAGGTAGTGCAAAGATGTCACTTTGTACAGACTCCGACACCTAACACTTTTTTTTATTCAATTAGACACACTCTCCTACACTTACCTCTGACAAACATAGTTTTCATCTCCACACACAAAGTGAAAGGTTATGAAGTGATTCTGAAGTGATCAAAAGTAGGAGTGAAGATGATGAATGAGCAAGATGATGATTCAAAATGCCATTAAAGGAAAGGAAAATCATGGATGCTGAGATACAATGTAATGACAGGTTCTAATCTACAGGAAAACATTATTTTTTGACTGGAATGTGGCAGGGTGAAGAAACACACACACAGGAATGTTGATTCAAAAATCAGAGAATCTGCCAGGTTTAAAAGGGGGGTATTTTGTACCACATAGTGTCATATCAATATTATGTATCTGATTAAGAAGTTGGATGCAATTCAAGGATGGCATTCTTTGCCAAGAGACTGGCCTGAATAAGTTGAATTTCCTCAAACAAGCCTGTGGCTTCACAGTTTAGTAGAGCATTTCCCCTTGTCAGCTGAATTCCGTTATGTGAATATACTGTAGATACACAATATAGATGTGGCCCAGAAAGTAATGACTCTCAGAAGATAATAAGAATAAGAGGCACTAGAAACTACAATTGGATGGAATAACTTTTCTCCAGGTTTGTGACGAAATGTCAGTCAATTTTAAACAATTACTAAGGTAGTTAAAGATCTATGACAACCTTAATCAATCTGTGATGCTTCAACATATACTGATCCCCATCTTTCTGATATGATCACTCAGGTCACTAAACCTATTTCATGATGGTACAAAGAATGAAGAAGCCCCTTTTAAACAGGTCTGCTTGCACTGCACTATGAAAAGCTAAATAAAAAACCCGTTAGAAACCATCAGTTTTTCTCTCTGAGAAGACAACATCACACATGTTAGAGAGGGTTTATGATGATGACAAATCAGATGCGGGCAGAGATGTTGCGCTTTCACTTGTCCAAGAAGGGCAAGTGAAAAGATTGCTTCTGAAAGTCAGTGATCACTTCTCAAGTTGTAAGAAAAAAAAAAAGGAAATGGGCATTTCCCTGTCTTTAAAGGATGTGAAATTAGCAAAAAGCTAGAAGCTCTGGCTCAGTAGGAGCTGCAGTAGCTAGCTACAAGACACAGTACTCACACAGAAGCCCAGAGCTCCGTAGGGCTGTCCGTCTCTGGCACTAAAGACCAGAGACCCTTGGCTGGCATGCATATCCCTAGAGCTGCCGTAGTGAGACCAGCTCAGCGGGGCAAAATTGGAATTATAGGACCGAGACAGCACATTCTGAACAGAGGGACAACATGGAACAGCCAACACGAACCAACATGTCAGAGGTGGTCATGCAATCCACCAAATGAGTGATGACATAAAAAACTTAACAAAGTTTACAGCATACAGCACAGACAAACATGCGGTGAATCACAAATATTTGGCATACAGCTGAGTTAGTAAGCTTTGGCAATTTATTTTCTTGTCACTTCTGCATTAAAGGGGTAAAGGCTTCAGGAAAAAAAGCAGATTTTCTTCTTATTCACATGCTGTTGTGACGGCCATAAGAACACTCAAGAATCTTACATGCTAAGACCTAAGACTTTGAGATTAACCTGACTGTGATAGCATGGTTTATGAATTCCAAATTACAGCCACATCTCTGCTTGGCTGGCCTGGAAAGATGAACACATTTAAACCCTGATTTACTGGTCATACCACCCTAAAACTAACAATGATTCAGAGGACAAAATGATGGGACCGCGTCTCTGATGAATGCTACTGTAGGTTTTAGGTCCACTGTGGATTTAAAGTGGTGCCTTTTAGTTTTCAAACCATACACAAACGGTGAACGGTGGAGAGAGATTTCTTTTAGTGTTAAACAAGCAATGACTCAATTTTATCATAGTATCTTACCTTTTCCATCTTTTTGGCCTCAATGTGACGCATCACCTGGTCCCTCCAGTCAGCTGGTACCCTTCCTCCTCCCACTCCCCCTGACACCACTCCAGGTCCATCAAGGAGCGAGTGCTCAGACTTGACCCTGATGTTAGGCCTCTTGCTGGGGCTGCTGTGCTGGTAGTTGAAGTCACTGACAGACATGGTCCTTTCTGGCAGTTCATGCGGCTGCGGCCTGGTGCCGAGAGGCCTGGGGGCTCCGGGTACATCGATGCTGTAAGTACGAGCTGAGAGGGGTCTCTGCATGGCCTGGCTCATTGCCAGCGGTCCCCTGCCAAGGGTGTGAATGTCCCTGTACGTCATGTACTCACCCTCAGGCAGCTGCATACGCCTTGGGTCGCCCATGGAGGCTGTCGAGGAGCTGCTACTTTGCCTCTGCAGAGTGCTGCTTCTTGGCTGGCCACCAGAGGACTGGAGTCTCTCCTTGGCCCACATGTCCCCAGAGGGTTTGGGCCCCATGGGAGGCCCCCTTTGCTGTGGCTGCAGCGGGTAGGGAGGTGCCTGATTACGATTGGAGTAGTTGGTGTTGGCTAGTGAGTGTTGAGGTGGAGGGAGGTAGCCTTGATGATCTGGGGGCATGGGCGTCCTCTGGGCCCAGAGGCCCTCTTTAGGCATGGCACTGCTTGTGTACTGGATATTGTACTGAGGAGGAGGAAGGCCCATGGCCATGCTGGAGGAGACTGGGTATCGGCTGGTGCTGGCAGGGGGCTTGGAAGAGCTGGAGAGCAGGTCTGAAGAGGACGCAGAAGAGCTGGGGAAGACCTGGAGAGTCTGGTCATTGAGCAAAGAAGCGGACTTGCTCCTGACTATGCTCTGGCCCTGAGCTCCCGGTCCCGGGCCAGCCCCAGCCACCCTGCTCACTGCTCCGTCACAGGAGTCGCCATCCCCATCAATGGAGTACAGCCTCATGCCCCCTGTCTCTATGTTGGTGATACTGTGAGACTTCATCACCTGAGGAGGAGGGCACCGTTTCTCTGGCGACAACTCCTCTGTGCTGCGAGATAAAGACATGTCACTGCTGGCTGTCACACCTGTCGAGGCCAGATGCACCACAGATGTCTCTACTCTCATCGGTGACACGGTTTGGCTTTTATTCCCCAAACTATCAAAGCAGTCTGTAATTTGCTGGTTACCATTTTCTAAGTGGTCCGTGTTGTCATTGCTTAAGCCTTGCTTGTTATTCAAGTCCTCCTTGGCTATGGAACCATTCTTGGCTTTGTCCAAGTCATCCAGCTGAACCATGTTATCAGTTGGCAGCTTGGACACATTCATATTAATCTGGTCCCACTTTGTGTAAGCGTCTCCCATGCCATTATTGATTCCTTTCTCAATGAAGGCCAGTCTGGCTTCCATGGAGAGGTCATAGTCACCCATTTTCTCTGGCTGGGCCTGCTGGGTTTTCAACAGGGCCTGCAGGGATGTGTCTGAACCATTACCATTATGGAGGAGAGGAGTGGTGTCTTTACGCTGGTTCATATTCTCATCTTCTTGCCTAAAACAAAGAACAAGGGGGCCATTTGTTTTGTTACAACAGTATATTGTAAAAAGAGTCACAAATGGAGAGTGCCTAGGGCCAGAGGTTGAAGTAGCAACATGACGGAGGACTCTCCTGGTATGCTGACATGTTGAAGAAAGGTACTCTACCGGCTCTTGGGTAGGAAAGGCATTTTGGCCTCTCTCTCTGGGGTGCAAAGGGAGTTGTCCTGACTGCTGTCTGTGGTCAGAGACACGGAGTCAGACATACGTGACGGTGAAGAGCAATTACTGTTGTTCTGGTTGCTGTTGGCCACTGTGTCATCCAGCAAAGAGTCTGCATCCTTCCCATCATCTGTTAATCAAAAAGAAATGTCCTGTCAGTGTACAGTAACTGTATCTCTATACTGTTTATGCTTAGGTCTTCTTCCACTTACAACACAACATTTTAATGATGCCAAGAATGCCTGTAAGAATACCACAATCCCTTTTATATAGTACCTTTTTTGTCCTTACTTAAAGTTACAACTTTAGGCTGGTTGATGGAGATTTCAATAAGAGGAGGCCTCATCTCTGCTATTTTCATCTCCTCTTCTTCATCTGACAGCTCCTCAGAGTCCTGAAGGGAAAGCAGAGGAAAGAGACAGGAGTTTTAGTTGTCCATTAAAAATACATCATTTGGGCGCTCCGGGAGCTCACTGTGTAGAGTGCATATCACGTATCATTATTGCAGCGGTGCAGGTTCAATTCCGACAAATAAAGCAGAGACGCCCAGCTGCATTTTCTTTCAAAACGTCCATAGCACATTTCCTATTATTTGTTTATGAAATTGCAAGAACTCATAAATCATAACACTGAATATCCACAGTACCTCCAATGTGTCCTCATGGTTTACCAAGGAACCTTCTGACGATTTGAGAGGAGCCTTCTGTGAGCTGTAAGACTCTGATGTGTCTTTAGATTCAGGTGCAGAAGAGTTCGGGGCACATGTGTCAGCTGGATCTTTAGGCTCTGTCTCCACTGCCTTGCCATTGGCACAAGGAGCCTCTATCACCTGCACAAAAACAAAGTCCAGATGTGAAGTTGCGTAAAGAAAAAGTTCTTTCATTAAATTAAAATTAGGAATTTACTATGGAATTATGCCTTGCATCTGTTATTCATGCGACTTACAAATGAGATAGGGTAAAATAAACAGTAGGCTAAATCTAATCAACTTGATTCAATATAACCTTATTAACTTTTTCTATTTATGCCACTTCATGAAAAATGAAGCAATATAGAAAATGCACAGTGTAAACTGATACATTTAAGAAGAGCATTGTTTGTTATCGAGAAGGAAATGAAGGGAGGTACATAAAAGTAGAAAAGAGACATGCAACTGATGCAGCTCCTTCCAAGTCAAAGGATCTCCTTTCTCTGTTAATAGGTCTTGTTGAAGCCAACCTTGACTCCCACGTCCTGCACTCCAATGTGGTTCCTCTCATTAGACTTTGCATCTTTTCCTGACTCGTCACTTGACTCATCCTCCTTAAGTCTGTGAGCCACTGACTGGGCCGTCTTCACCATGTTCTTCAACTCATCTGGGTATGGTGTAGGGTAGCGCTTCAGGTTTCCTTCCTGGAAGAGTGCGCACACATGCACAGATTAGACATTAAAAGAAGATGGTTTGGTTGCAGACTTAAGGAGGACTAGCACCAGCAGAGCTGAAACAGGACGGCCCTCGACACTCCATCATGCTAAACTGCCATGATGTGTCAGAGGGACATACAAGATGCTGTAATTGGTGGCAAAAATGATTCCGAGTGTGTTCCTATTAAGTTCCTGGCTATTCGTATCTCACATACACACACGAGTAGGTGTTAAATTGGCATTACACAGCGAATCAGATGCAGACAATATCATACAGATCATTGCAGATCAGAGAATAAATACCATTAGCGGTCAAGGTACTTAAAAATTGCTTTCCTCATGGTACTGAATCAATTCACCACTAAATAATGTCTCTTTTTGAACTTGAATTTTCCATCTATAAACATTAAAAGAATCTCTATGTGTGAGTATGTGTGTGTATATCACTGTTCTGCTTAAATACACATTATCACTAACCCGCGGGGGCGTCTCCCTCTCATCCTTGTCCTCGTCACACTCAAAGGCCACCTGAGCTCGCTGCTTACGCTGCTCCTCCCAGAGAGAGGGGTTGAAGCTCTCAGAGTCAGAGTTGGGAATGTCTGAAGAAAGACAGAAACAAGAACAAGCTAATTATTCAACACAGCAATCAACATGACATATTTATATTTGTTGATTTATGATGGGTTTAGTAACGCAGTGAGACTGGCATATGTTCCTTAAATTAATGTTTCTATTACTTGTGCTGCTACAAGGAAACGGAATGAGGAATGCAAATATAGAAATCTTCCTTATGTTCACAAATGAAAACCTAAATTAAATATACTGAGATACCATGATGTCCCACACAAAAGTGATTTCAACGGTGTGAATTTGAATTTTTTTTTTTTTTTTACTTGAGGACCATTATTTATTAATACATGCTCAATATATTCTTTCTTCTGGTGTGACTGGGAATACAACAGGAGTTTGAAAACTTATGAGATGTGTGTGGTTTAAGTCTTAAGGTGGAAAATGCGCTTTTAAATACAGTAGCAAAAATTACTTCTACTGCTACTTCTACTATAATCCACTTTTTATCAGCCTGTGTTACTGCCCACTGTTAAAATAGTGTAATTCTGTATTTCAACCATGAGGTGGTGCTCAGTTCACATAAGGCATGGATATCATCTGAAAGGGCTGTAGCATCACTTAACCCCTTAATCTCCAACGGGCCTCTAAACCATTACTTGTCTTTGCCAGAGATTGTTCTCAAAAACTGTTTTCAAATGGAAGTGTCTAACAAAGTGTCAGTTACTAGTTTTATCATTTGGAAATACTACATTACATTTTATCATCAAATATTACATGAAAACTTGACATAAAATCACGCTGTTGTTTCAATGACAACTGTTTGTTGTTATCAGTGACAGTAAAAGCCCTCTAGGCATCACATGGAAAATGAATTAAATTTTTGTCAAGCTATAACAACCATGTGATGATCCAACTATGACAAACTGATTGCTTCATGTTACTGAGCAAGCACGATATGCCAATACGTCATTCCAGGATTTATTTTGCGTTGCCTACCTTAGTGACTGTCTTTGACAGGCCCAGAGTGAACTTGCCTGGGCCAGTATTTTTTGTGTATCACACTGCTTACTCAGAACAAACGTGTAAAGTCTGTGCTGCATTATGGACTACGGAGGCTACCGTCAGTGGAGAAACTGTTATTTCTCATTATCTCTCATGGATTTCTCCCTGTGAGTGTTGAAAGGTGCAAAACAGTGGGCCTGGGAAGAAGCTCCTTCTCTTCAATTCTGGAAGACTGATGATAAAACCTGATGTTTACTGTGGATGCTTTAGACTGGATCAAAATGTTGTCCTATTAAACTCCACTGTAGCTGTGATAGCAACAGCTCAATAGACACAACATTGTTTTTTGTTTTCTTTGGTTTGACAACCTATCCACAGGAAGAGAAAAATACATCATGAAACAACAAAATGGACCCACGAATGCCAGGTGCCTTGCTATTAGTGTTTTTTAAAATGAATTAATTTTAAACAGTGGTAAAGCACGTTGAAGGATATTTGTCCTTAAAGGCCAAATCTTGCTTGACAGCAGAAATATATTAATCAAAGACTAATTTTGCAACAATCTGCAACCAATTCTATTCTATTATTTAATTATTTTTTTGGCAATGTTTTTCATTTATTTTTTTATTTTTTCTTCCTCTTCTTGATGTAGTGAAGAAATGATAAAGCAAAAGGACAAAACAAGTGCATGTTCAATTACTGTCAGGTTAAGATGCAACAAGGTCAGTGTTACCTACATGGCACACTGGTGTAACAGGAAACCAAAGCCGACTTACAGATGGTAGAGAAGAGACGACTAGTGTTTCTTCTGCAGCCTCCTACTCAGATAACAAGGTCCCTGATATACAATACATTCAATGCACCTTCCAGCTTATGTAGAAAAGTCACACTTTCTTCTAAGATAAAATGGTGTCCACATAACCACATAGCCATGGCACCATAAATTTGTGCGGTTTTACAGTCAGTGGGATATATTGTACTTTGATGCTTAAAAACCATGATGTTCCTAAATATTTTTAATGGAGGGCTGGTATCAAGCAGAAATTTCCAAGCAATAAGAGAGTGAGGTTTGTAGGGTTGAATACAGTTGAATACAATAAGATAGATGGTGTTAAGATCTGATGAAAAGCAAAGCTCCTTCTTTAGGCAATGAAGGATAGATATTTAGAACTCAGTGATGCATTGACCACAGTATCTAAGGCATCTGATACTGTGACTATGATGTGATATTGAATGAATCTATATGATTGAATGACGACGTTTGTTACTAGTTTTGTGAATGCTCAAATAGAAGAACCCTTACTGTTGTAAGAAATGGTATTAAGACCGATTTCCCTGAAGTTAAGAAAGGCGTGCCACACGGGTCTATCCTTGGTCCCATTTTGTTTACTTTATACATGAACGATTCAGACTAACATTTACATTTGGCAAAGTTAATTTACATGCTGATGACACTATCTCCTATGACTTAGACTCCACACAAATAAATAAATGAGTTGGGATTTGATCCTGTATTATACAATTAATACTGATCAATCAAAAAATGCCTTGATTTAATTCCAGTCTAAGGTATTAACTCAAGACATCCTTAATCACTATGTTATTGTAAATTGCATAGCTGGGGCGCCACTGCTAAAGAGAGCTTTGGTCTCAATTTTCCTGTAATAAATAAAATCAAGTGAAATGAAATAAATTAAGGTCTGTGGGTCTGTGAGATTAATTGTGAAAGTGTACAAAAAAGACAACTGGCCTCGTTTAATGAGCAGTACTCACATTCCTCTGTCCTGGTTTGCTGTGGGAACATGTAGTTGGTGAGCACAGTTTTCTGTGTGTCTGGATCCTCCTCTTTCTGGAGAGGGATAAGGGGCTTCGACTGTGGGAGACAACAAAACAGATTTGAGTATGCTATCTGCAATCACCAGTGCTTTGGCAAGACACTCCGGATCCAAAGACTGCTTTGGGGTTCTGCACTGCGCTTTGGCAAAGCAAAGATTCATTTGCCCACTGTTATAATAATGAAGTACCTTTGTGGTAGCAACAGTAAACATGCAAATGCAGAATGTGATGAACTGTATAACACACAGAAACCAAACCTCTGAAAGTTGACTTTTGTTTGTATATTATGTAAATCTTTCTGTGCACTATTACATTTCCCAAACACAAGGATTACACTGTATTTTTTTAGTTATTTGGGGTGTCAGGATAGCAAAGGATGCAAGGTTTCTGCTCGAAAGAGGATATTCTCAGGATATTTCTATGATATAAACATTTATTTTAACTATGCTGCTGCAGGCCTAAAAGACTTACAAGTATTTACAAACCCACAAGTGCCTGTGTGAAAGGAGAAAATGAAAAAGACACTGAAAGAAAGAGGGAATGAGAGAAAGAGAGAGACTCAGAAAGAGAAAATTAATGAGCAAGAGATAAAGACCACTTATAGGATAGTGATCAATAAAGAAACCAGCTGGCAGGAAGCTGTGTCCACTGACGTCTACACACTCTCTTAATCACTTCATGCTGGTCAGGAAAGTGGAGAGCACACGATTTCATAATCTGGGTTTCTGCTGCAGGGTTAAATAGGTCTTACTCATTGTGATACTAAATTTTGACTTAAATAATCTTGTCATCTTGTTGCCATGTCCTGTGGGATGCAAGTTGCTCAGACACTCATGTCAACACACAAGCAAGGTTACATTAGTATTCTGTTCAACCTAACACCAGTGCCAAGTTACTAATGACAGAGAGCCATGGCTTATTGGAAGTGTTCAGGAATCTCATCAGCGCTGACAAATTTTGGTAGCAAATACACTTTGACTTGTCAACTCTTATATCACCACCGATCTCCTGTTTTTAAGATAGGCATGCTGTGTCAAAGTTAACATAGTCCACTGAATACCAGGCAGGAGAAATTTCGCAATTCTGGATAATAATTACACTTGATACAAATATGGAGTTCACCATTTGAGTAAAACTGAAAATGTCACATGACCTGAGAATGATGGCAGCAAGCCAAGGGATACTGGTGTTTTGCTATATATAGGCTTTGCGCTAACTTTTGAAACATTTTACACAGAGTGGTATTTTAACACTTATTTGTTTTTTTATCGGTCTATATTTTCTCCAAAACCGATATTACATGGCACGCAAGACTTTGTTGAATGTGAATTTGTTGTATAATGTCAAGGTATCACATCAGAAAATGCAATAAAAATGTGATAGAACATAAAGGCTGTTTTTAATTCCTATATTTAACATCAATCTTTTAAGTTGTAGTAATGTATTCTCAATGGCCTGTTTCTGTTCAAAAATATTCACTGGAATAGCACTGCATACTTTCTAGCCTCTCACCTTCACATTTTGTGCTTTTGTCCAAAAATATAGCACGACCATCAATATATTGAACTTTTCTGGTGGTACTGTACTGGTAAAACATAAGAAAATATTTGCCCATCTCCAATCTTTTCTACTCAGAATTCACATTCTCTATCTTTATTTAAGTTATAATTTTTCTATTGTTACATTCTTACACTAGTCATAATCTTCCTTGATGTAAACTGTCTTTTGAAACTACTCTGCTGCCACCATATTCTCTATTGTACATCATCCTCTACAACACGCAGAAATGCCTCGACATATGCATTTGTCCCCCAAAAACATTATCATCCTGTTTATACCCACTCTTGGTCCAGTCTTGTACACCGATATCGAAGTGTCTAATTCAATTTGGCTATTCGAATTGATACCTGTCTCCTAAGCCATTTTTGCCTTTTACCTTTTTGAATGCTGCTTAACTCACACTGTGTGGCCTTTTCTTGAGCTGAATTAATTTCTAGTTTTTCAGGAACACAAAGCAGCATTACAACAGTGATCCCTCACCTGATTTTCAGACAGCCACATAGCAGTCATCTGGTTCAGTTTAGTAAAACTGTACGGAAGATTCTTCAACCTGTAGTGCAACAAAAACAAACAGCCATTTAAGCATCTTAAACAAACGATCTGAGTAAGACATATACACAATACTTTTATACAGTTAAGAACAAAAATGTCACAGTATGTCTTGAGGGCAAATTAGAGAGTGAAAAGTTGCAGTTGCTGACATTTTTCTTTCTCACTTTAAAATCCCTCAATGCTCTGGGTTTATGGCAAAATGTTCTTAGTGCTGCTGGCTAAGAGCAGACACTGAGAGTGGAAAACCCCTGGATAAAATGTTGATCAGACCTCCAAGCTTGTCAGCTTCGAAACAACTCTATTCCTGTCAATCATGATGTAATTATTCAGTTAGGTTTCAGACTGGGCGTGTATTCAGGCAAGAAGGGGTCCAAGACATTCTTTTGCCTCTTGTTGGCAGTGTTTTTTTTTTCTTTTTTTTTTAGCAACTTATGCAATTCACAGCAGTGCAATTAGTGCACTGTTGCAGAACTCTTTTTAATAAGGTGGATCAGCATGCTTTATAAGGAATCATGTGGCAACAGTAGCATGATGTTGCCAACAAAAGCCACTTCCGATTTACGTATGTAAAACTGTTCGGAGCACTGGAATGAAAAGCTCAGAATACAAAAGAAATAGTGAAAAGACGCCTGTGTTAAACTGATTAAAAAAAAAAAAAAACAGTCATCA